>APFE031580475.1:100560-131235 GCA_000404065.3 Pinus taeda | reverse complement strand
AGGTAAAACAAGTACAATCGACTCCACTCATGATTGACAATACCTCGGCAATAAAGTTGGCCAAGAACCCAAAGTTCCATGATCGAACGAAGCACATCAATACTATATATCATCTGATTCGACATCATGTTGAGGCCAAAACAATCCATCTTCGCCATTGTTCCACTAATGAGAAAATTGCAGACATCACCAAAGCACTTGGAAGAGAAAAGCTGAAAGATTCAGAACGATGCTTGGACTCACCAACATCCCTTTAGATTAAGGGGGGGGATGTTGACACCTAATCATAGGGATTGGGTGAACAACTGTAATTAATGTAAATAAATAATAGAAAAGCTGAAGAGTCACCGGGAGATGAAATGAACAGTCTCTCCCTCATGTATATAATAATGACCAACCTGAATGAATATCATGATTTGTTTTGAGGAGTTACCTCCTGGTCTGACAATTTTTGTGCTGCAAATTCTCTGAATTTCTTGGTTGGTGTCTTCAATCGTCTATGATCTGCAATCGCTCTAATACCATGTGAAAAATCCTAAATTTAACACATTAGAAACCACTACTGCAATTACTGGTTTACAATCTCCTACTTGTTCTTTACATTAACAAGTTATTTAATTGCATAAACATCACAGTAAACACTGTTGTAGCCTTCACAAATATACAAATCATGCACTGAAACACTTCAAGACAATAACACAAAGGACACCATTATTTTTGGACGATCGTCCCCAAAAAAACCCAATTCGGAAAAACCAGTGCAGCATATAGAGGGTCTATATTATTAAGCAGATTCTTAAATACAACTACGGTGCCAAAGATGACTTCACCCAACAGAGAATATCTTGGGCAGTAGTACCTTTATCCGAAGACAGATATTCCGGCAAATCAACAACTAGATGATCAAACCCATAGTGACTCTGGTTGTTCCCTATGTTGGACAGCGAAAGCTACTCCAAGCACTGCTCTGGAACTGCGTCACTCCTTCAGGATCTACATCACCCTCCTCTGCTCAAAATCAATTGATCTACTCCTCAATCTGCCCCATAGAATCTCCCAACACCACCTCTGAAGCTATTTATGACTTCTGCGTCAGCCTCTACGGCCCTCTACGTCCTCTGTGTCAACTCCTACGGCCTCTGCATCAACCCTTCTAAGGCCTGCGCTGTCTCTCCCGGCATTTCACTGCCTCTCTGCTATGTATTCTTCAGCGTCGGATGGAAATCCCTTACTGAACTGTCCTTCGCTGCAACTAATCACTAACTCGATTTCCTCACCAAAACTCGCCCCAGAAAATCAAATTCTTGATCTCTCTTAGTGTATCTCCAACGGACCCTCAAGCCTCATCTTATACATTTTGCCTCAGATCTTCAAATTTGCTCAATTTCACTGCAATATTCTTTGATGTTGGCCCTGTAAAAAAATTTAAACGCTAGATCTTACCCTCAAGGGCCTAGATATAGCTCTAATCCAGCTCTTCTCACTTCATCTCACTTGCACAAGTGAAAATAAAAATACAAAAAACCCCAATATATACAAATTATATTTACAAAATATATATGTAAAATGCCCAAAAAAATAATTTGAAATTTTATAAATCGTTAGTAGTGGCTAAATGTATTTAGAAAGATAATAATAAACTACAGCCTTAGCGAAGTTATAACACCATAAAAATAATTAGAGTCCAAACATAGTCAACCTCTATCCAAAATTCGTGAACTTGGAGTCCAAGGGTTGGGGAACCTACAAACACTATATATTTTTGAAGAACAAATCATTAGAACACCCAGTGAATCGGATCACCTAAGATAAGCCCTTAGGTTACCAATAGAATGTTCCTATCACCTACAATGAAATAACGATTAAAATATTTATAAAGCACAATATAGGAATGCCCATACCCAACACGTACCATAAATCATCAAATAAGAGACACCATGAACTGCACCCCAAAGTCTTTATTATGATTATTCTAACGTTCCCAGTGGGACAATAATCTATATCAAATTTTCAAAATTACATAAGCCAAAACTAGATGGCTTGAAACACAAATGACTCTCAATTTATAGATAAATCCTCCAAGTGGAAAAATAACGGCTAGTTGGCTTGATCCCCGTCAAAATAATCTCGGCCATCGAAAAATATTTGATTATCTTTTTTTTTTCACTGAAATGGGTATGTTTTATTAATATGAGGAGTAGATTGGACTCACGCCATGGCGCCATCATTACATTACTTCCATTTCTGTTTCTTATGCTGATACTATATTCAAGATTCTCATGGATTACAGGGATGATAGGAGCTTTCGCCATTTATGAGGATTTGTCCTTTCCCCAGCATGCAGCCTTTGTTTGCCATCAGGTCTGCTTCACTGTTCAGGCTTCTGAGAATATGGAGGAATTTGTAGGAGTCAAAGTCAAGCAGGACGCTCTTTAATCTGTTAGAGATTTGTTGAGACATGCATTGTTAAACAGTTTGCCCGTGTTTAAATTTTTTATTAAGATCTCTGAGTCTCCAAATGCTTGGAATTCTTTGTCACCTCTGTCTCTAGCTATTTGACAAGCTATAAGGAGACCTTGAATCTTTGCCTGATTGTTGGTTTTCTGCCCGATGCCCCAGCAAAAACTGTCCCTTTTTGTGCCATCCAGGGCATAGATGACCCCTACAGCTCCTGCTGTCCCGGGATTGCCTTTGGAGGCTCCCTCAAAGAAAATCGTGGTTATTTTTTGTTGACGCCACCATTCATGGAAGTTGGCTTCGGAGTCCCTTTTGCGCCATTCCGGGTTCGCTGAATGAGGGGTTGTTAACTGCTTCCAAGGATGAGGGGAGAGGGGGCCCAGCCACCTCTCTTCTTCGGGGAGGAGCAAGGAGTCTTCTGGAGAATGTTGTTGTTGGATTGCTTCAAGGAGAAGGGATTTGGCCTTTGCCGCTGCCACGAAAGGAGTTTGCAGCTTGTCATTGAATATCAAGTCATTCCGGGTCAACCAAATCTGCCAGCATACAAACTTGGGGACAGCATTCCAGACTTTTCTCCAGATGGACTTGCTGGGAATTTTGCTGGGGTAGTTTTGATTCCATGAGTCGAATAGATCAGCAACAGAATTATGAGAGGGGGCTGGGATTTGTAACTCTTGTAGAATGAGACCCCATACTTCTTTGGCAAACTTGCATTCCATAAAGAAATGTCTGGCTGTTTCTGAGCTCCTTCTACATAGCTCGCATCTATGCGGCCCTGCTATGCTTTTCTTCATCAAATTGTCTCCAGTTAGCAACTTGTTGTGGACCAGCGTCCAGAAGAAAAAGTTTACTTTGGGTAGCGCTAGCGGTTCCCAAACTTTCTTCCAAAATTCTGGCGGTTTACTGTTGTTCCTGTTTGGTTGGAGGGCATTATAGGCTGCGGCTGTTGTGTAAATTCCAGAACACCCCCATCCCTAGCTATCCTTCATCTTTCTGTTCACTGGGGCAGCTTCTTCTAAAAGATCTTCTAGGACGCTCTTCTGCTGATATAGTCGCTCTGGAATTCCAAAAAAATCCCAGCTTTGCCAGTTATCGTGGCAATCCCAGTTTGACAGATCGTAGAGGTTTTTTATAACTGCGCATTCAAGCCAGCATTTTAACTCTGCTATTTCGTCTATTTCCGCGAGGGGATCACAATTCATAATTCTATCTTGCCATAGATTTATGTATTTACCGCTTCCTGGGATCCTGTATGCGCTGCGCATGTAGAAACTCATTGTTTTACTGCATAGTTTCCATACCTGGGAGCAGTGATTTGAATGCGCTGACTGGATATTTCTGAGCCGAACGTTATGCGCATATTTTGTTTTCAGCATGTCGCTAACAGGGTGTTTGGGCTCTTTGAGGAGTTTCCAAATGATCTTGCCTCCCAACGCCAGGTTGGCTAATGCTGGATCACGAATCTGGAGGCCTCCTTCAGAGATTGGGTGCTTGACCACGTCCCATTTCACTAGATGAAACTTGTTTTGATTTCCTTTCCCCCCCTTCCAAAGGAATTCCTTGAGAATTTTAGAGATTTGATCTGTTACGCTTTTGGGGGCAAGAAGGAAGGCTGCCTGGTAGATAGGGAGCGCCAATAAGACAGTCTTGATCAGAATGAGTTTGCCTGCTTTTGTAAGCCAATAGCCTCCCCAACCTGTAATTTTTATTTTTATTTCGCTAATGATTTCAGACCACAACGACCTCTTGTTGAAGCCATTTGTGATGGGGAGGCCAAGGTATTTGATCTTTTCCCATTTAGCATGTCCTTTAAAGCCTATCAGGTTGGAGATACTTGTGAGCTCCTGTTGCCCAATGTTCCAGCCATAGACTTCGCTTTTTTTCTATTGATAGAGGCTCCCGAGACCCTGCAATAGCTATTGAGAACAGAATCAAAGGCTTGGGCTATTCTGGCTGAGGCACCTCCCAGGAGGAGGGAGTCGTCCGCGAAGAGAGCATGGTTCTATGCTGGGGAGGATGAGGAGGGTTTGAGGCCAGGGAGGGAGCCTGAGGCTTTTTCGGCAGGTAGCTTTCTACTGAGGGAGCCCGCCATCAGGATGTAAAGGAAAGGGGAGAGCGGGAATCCTTGCCTGAGGCCTCTCTGGGCTTGAAAAAAGGAGGGTCGGCCGTTTACAAGAGGGGCAATCCAGGGGTTGTGGGTGCAAGCAGTGATAATATTGACAAAATGGGGGGAAAAGCCAAAGGAGAGGAGGACTTTGTAGAGGAAGAAGCGGTTGACACGATCAAAGGCATTGGCCATATCAAGTTTTATCAGCATGCCTTTTTCTTTGCGCTGATTGCTTGAGTGGATAATCTCTTGCACCTGCATGACATTATCTAAGATGTGCCTGCCTTCTACAAAACCACCTTGATTGCTAGATATCAGCCTGTTGAGCAGTGGCGTGTTAGCTAGCAGCTTTGCCAGAATTTTGTATGAGGCATTACGAAGCGATATTCCCTGAATCTGGAGAATGTTTCTGGGCTGGTTTCTTTTGGGATGAGGGCGAGGTAAGTGGAGTTGGTTCCTCCCCCTACCTTGGCTTTTCCCATGAAACCTTTTACCATCTTTAGCAGATCAATTTTGATAATGTCCCAGCAGGTCTTGTAAAAGTGAATGGTGAATCCGTCAGGCCCAAAAAAATATTTGATTATCTTTTACTCTCCATTGTTGAAAATATTTATTTTTGAGGAATTTTCAAATTTCTCATTTAACCCATTTTCATATTAGCTCAAAATTACTTATTTTGAGCTAATTTCCTCAAAATTTTGAATTTGACTTAACCACCAAGGCCCAAGGGTCCAATTTTTCTTGAAATTTCCAATATTCCCTTGGTAGGGAACCTTCAAAAATTAATTTCTTTGATACCCACGAATTTTTCCACTTAGATAATTTAATTTCTCTAAGACTCTAAATTTGACTCTAATTAATTAATTCTCTGGCTTAAGATTAATTTTATTTTTGCCAAAAAAATTAATTAATTGATATTTGAGGGGATTAAATATTTTTTCCACCCTCTAATATTTTAGCCATGGTGTCTAAATATGAGGGACCATGCACTAAAATATTTTTATACATAAGATGATTACATTTTCAACCCTCAAAGGGAGAACACCTATTCAGTATAGACCTTCAAATTACACACCCAATTCTGTGACATAACATGATCTAGTAGACCAAGTGATTTGTAATAAAATAATTTAGCGAATAAGCTTAAATTATTCCCAAATCACTTTTACATAAGACTCTACTTAAAACACTAGGACTCACCTAAGGCTTTGACAACAAATTCCACCCTAGCTTTGGGGAGAGGTTAGAGGGAAAACTTTGCCGACCATCCGTGTTTAGAAACACAGATGAATCAGTGAGATGAAAAACCTCCTAGGATGAAATTTTCACAAAAATAATAGGCTTGCCTAAGTTATTACATACATATATGGCCTTACTAGCATCATTTACATTACAAATTTGCAGAATAGGTTTACAATGACTCAATAAATTGATGTCCTAACGATTTCGATCCTTTGAAAAAAATGGGTACCTCTGCTTCCTCGGAACTTTGACAAAAATGAGTGCAACAAGTCCCTCCTTCATAAATGTCTTATGCTTCATTAAGTGTTGATTATATCCATACTAGTCATAAAGTCCTCATTTATTTTTATTTTATTATTTTGTTTATTTATTTTATTAATTATTATTATTAATTATATTAAAACATGAAGCCTTTATATATATATATAATTTTATTTGTCCTTTGACCAATATATTAAACTTATTCAATTTCCTTTTGACCTTTCACTTAACCAAGGTGATGGTACCATATGTGTTGTTTCAAGCCTAGGTTAAAATCTTACAATCATTGATGCTACCAATCCAAGTATCACAACAAACTACTTTGCATGACGGAACAATATACAACAGTAAATCTACTAGGGCACAAAATATAGACAACTTTTTAAATTTTACAATAACCTAACTTTGTTATATTAATAAAACTGATAATACAACAGTCTAGGGATCTCATACCAGGGATAACATCTCTCATACATCCACTAGTACAAGAATACAAGAACAAGCTACATTAACGGTCACAAGATACATTAACGGTCTAGCTAATGTAGTGCACAATCACAGTTGCTTTACCATAGCTTGAACACACTGTGGGTCCTTCGCTCTCATTCTGCAGCACTGCCTCTATCAATGGTCTTGGTCCTTTAGGTCACTGAACTCATCTCTCCAGTCTACCCTCTAGTCGATCATAAGTCCATCTACAACCAACGCATAAGGTCTTCATGCTCACTATTTGCTCCTTAGTCCTTCAAAGACACAACACTTGGAGACTTCTTGCCTGTTGTTGCTCCTCAGCTACTTAGGGACTTCTTCCCACTATTGTCTTCCTATGCTGCTCCAATGAAGACAAGAGGGTTGCCACCTATCACTGCTAGAAGCCCTTCTCCAACAATGGACTTGGTCTACAAATTGCTCCTCTATGACCTCCTTTAGTCCTTCAAAGATTAGCCAATGAGCTCATCAATTCTGCCTCTCCTAGCAAACCTAGAGTCCTTCCTAGTTCTACACTTAAGGCCCTCAAGGATCACTTTCTCGCTGCCCTCCAACAGTCCACAAGTGTCCTTCACAAATTTGTCCACCCTGGACCTATCCTTTTGCAACAACAACAACTAAAACACACTTACACATACCTTGGAACCTGTGCATATTGTTGTAGCTTCCATCCACTAGTTAGGGCACCCAACAAACTTGTTCAACCCTCCAATTTTGCTCCAACGGTCCACTAGATGTTTGTGACCTTCCCTCCTTAACTTCCTGCTCCCACACGTTGGTGCCTGGGCTAATTTCCAACCCTGAAATAGACCTCACAGCACCCTTCTATGGCACTGAACAAGGCTCGACCCTTCTACAATTAGCCCAACAATCTTTGGCCTAGAAACAGAGAGAAACATCTGCCAAACCATGCACAAATAACCTAGATGTGTCCTCCTCCTGCTCGCCCTGCACCATAGATTAAATCAACCCTTAAAAGATCATAGTTGCTTTGTCGTACCCTAAACTCTCTACAATTCCGCTCTCGTTCTACAACACTGCCTCTATCAATGATCCTAGTCCTTTAGGTCACTGAACTCGGCTCTCCAATCTGCCCTCTAGTTGATCATAAGTCCATCTACAACCAACAGATAAGGTCTCAACGCTCACTAGTTTTTCCTTAGTCCTTCAAGGACACAACACTTTGAGACTTCTTGCCAATTATTGCTCCACGACTACTTAGGGACTTTTTCCCAGTATTGTCTTCTTGTACTGCTCCAATGAAGAAAAACATAGGGCAGGAGCGCTACCATCTATCACTGCTATAAGCCCTTCTCCAACAATGAACTTGGGCTACAAATTTCTCCTCTATGACCTCCTCCTTTAGTCCTTCAAAGATCATCCAATGAGCTCATCAATTTTGCCTCTCCTAGCAAACCTAGATGCCTTCCTAGTTCTGCAATTACAACACTCAAAGATCACTTTCTCATTGCCCTCGAACGGTCCACAAGTGTTCTTCACAAATCTGTCCACCCTGGACCTTGTTGAAGATTATAACTAGGTTCGGTCTTCATAAATGTATTTGAGTCATTATGTAATGTACTTGTCCAAAGAATAAAGAAAAAACAAATTATTATTGTATCAATGACTTATTAAAGCATGGGTTCCATGCTTGGGTCATCATTATATTAGTCAAAGTCCCCATTGTGGACTCTTAGGATTAATATTTAGTCAATAGAGTCATTGTATAATTAAAGAGACCCTTCTTGGGCTTCGGGATCATGTAAAAAGGTTTATTATTGAGTAAAATATGATTTATGTAACCTTTGTTAATCAAGGTTGTCATTGATGTCAATATGGCATTGTTTGTAATGGCAAATTCTTGTGATCCGTGATGTTTCCCAATGATCATAGTGATGAAAGTTCTAATGAAGATGCCATAACCTCCTATATATTAGGATATTCTTGATGAAGTACTTAATGACATATGATGACATAGTTAGAGATCATATGATGAGATGGAGAACCATATGGATTGAATATAGCATAGGCATTGAATATATATATATATATATATATACAGACAAAATAGAAGCATCGGACCCAAGGAGCAATCCCAAGTAGCCATCGGAAGCAAGAGGAGGGAAGTCATCGGAAGCCATCTAAGGGAAGTCATGAGAAGCCATTGGAGCAAAAGGAAAGCATATGCAAGCCAGGAGCAGGAGCGACAAGCCAAGGAGGAGCAGATCCAAAGAGAAGACCGCATATGGCCAAGAGAAAGAGCCAAAGGGTAGAAACAATGATATTGGAGGAACAAAGAGAAACGATATCAGCAAAATATCCATAACCAAATTGGAGAAATCATATCGTAGTTTTGTTATGTATCTCCACCCAAAAAGTCCGATCTCCGATATGTGATTTGCTCCAACCTCCAATATGCAAAACCAATGTGATCTAATAACGAATTTGATTGTTCAATTGCATCCACCCTTTATCGAAGCTTTTGGAATGGGACCTCTGATAAGATCCTCCAATGAAGCCTAATCTCTGATTGCGATATGCTTTGCGAACCCGACTAGCCTTATTATAACGTTTTAAAATGTAATATCGTGTCCATGCATCAGAACTTTCCTATTGCAAGTTTTGAAGGCGTGTCATGTTAAAACCTCCGATAAGATACTTCGATAAGACCAAAGCTCCGATTGCAATATGTTGTGGACCTGATTGGTTTATCAAAACGGTTTTATTGAAATATCGTATCCGTTGCATGGAAGGTCAGAGCAAGTAAAAGCAACATGTGATATTGCAATATCAGCATTGTTGACATACCAGAACTTTGGCATGTGCACAACTTAAAAAATCTCCAATATTCATGTGGTTGCGATATGCGGGAGTAAAGTGATCATGTGGCATGTGGGACCTCTCAGCATCTATTATAATATAGTTTACGTTCAATGAAACTATGTTATATTTGGTCAAATATTAACAAAGACCCCTTCAATATATTTTTAATGTGCCACCTCATGCACAAGTTGGCCTCTCCTCCAATGAACGTGTCTTTTCATTTATTGGCAAGACTCGTATAAATTCATGTCAAATACCTCGTTTCAATGACCGATCTCAGTCATCCGATATAGACAGTAAGATACAATTCACAACTCGTGAACTTGAAAAACAGAGGAAAGGAAGCTTAAGGCAGAGAAGGAGAAACAAGTTTTGATTGGGTTAAATTCATTAAACAAAATCTCTCGGACTCGTTGACCACTACGTGTCAACGACCCATAGCAGTACACCCCCTGATCGATGTGTCTGTGTCGTCCAGCTATCATCATTAGTTTGATCTTCATGTTATAATGTAAACCCATTCTACATGTATATGATGTAAATAATCTCAGCAGATATGTGTCATGTATGTAATTGCTTAGGTAAACCTAATTTTTTGGTGACGACCTACATTCTGGGAAGTTTTTTGTCTCACCGATCCATTCTCGGATGGTCGGCAGAGTTTTCCTTCAGTCTTACCTCAAAGCCGAAATGTATTTTGTCACTAGAATCTTAGGCGAGTCCTAGTGTTATAGATCGAGTCTATGTAAAAAGTGATTTGGGAATAATCCTAACTATTTGGTTAGGTTATTTTATTACAAATTATTTGGTTTACTGGATTATATTTGTGTCGCAGAAATGGGTAGTCTGTGAGGGTTTGTTTCAGATGGGTTTTCCCCCTTATGATGTAAAGTGTCTTGAAGGTTGGAAAAATAATATATCCCCTCAAATTAATTAATTAAATTTTTTGGCCAAAAATTAATTAAAATCCTAAGCCAGATATTTAATTAATTCTATGTCCTAGGTAAATTTAAATTTTCTAAAAGCAAATTTGTTGGTCCTTAAAATTCAAATTTTAAAATGTCCTGAGACTAAAGTAAATTAATTATTCTGCTAAATTTTAACCCTTTGGTTCCTGGGGTTTAAGTCAAAGTCAAATTTTTTAGGAAAATAACTCAATATTTTTATTTTTGAGTTAATTAAAAAGCATTTAATTGAAAATTTTGAATTTCCTCAAGAATTTAAAATTTCGATGGATGAGATTAAAAGAAATTTTAATCCTCATCAACGGTCGAAATTGTTTTGACAAGGATTACTCGAACTAGCCGTTAGAAGATTTATCTTTAAATAAGAGGTCATTTGTCAGTTGATCCATCCGATCTCTAGATCATGTACTAAGCTCGCTTGTATACTTTTTTGAATTAATGCAAAAGTCTTTGGGGTTTCAACGTGTTGTAGTGTTCCTTTTCATGAATTTATGATAACATTGTTTTAATTTATGCTTAATATTATGTGAAAACTATCAATCAATAGATCTCTTAGAATAATCTGAATACAAGTATCTTATTCAATTTGTTGGATCTAGGGTAACATTTTTAATTTTGATTGAAGTAGCAGGTATCTCTATTTTTTCAGAATTTTATTGTTCTTATACTTCTCTACTTGATTTGATGGTTGATCTAGTGTTTGCAGAAGATCTCTCAGGCTCTCATTGATCCTTTGGGGATAGCCTTCGGTTGGACCAACCAACTCTCAACACATATTTTCTGAAGAACCTACTTCATATAAGCCCCAGGATTTATCTAACGATAATCCTTTTTACTTCAGGGTGTTTTGGGCTCGTACCTCTCTAAAATTTCAAAATCTTTTAAATATTTTGTGGAACTTTTGATAGATCTGGCTATTAAGAGCCTTAGATTATCAGATCTGGAAGCGGAGTTGGACTCATACTCCTCAGATCTGTAAATTATTTGTATAGATCTATTATTTAATTGTGTAGATCTGAAATTTTGTAACATAATTTTGAATTTTAACACTCAGGTTTTTTGGATTTTCTCTATTTTTGTACATATTGGATATTAGGTTTTTCTCTTTTCACTTGTGCAGGAATAGATCTGAGAAATCAATCAAGAAAATCTTCAGATCTAAGCTAGATCTAGACCGTGGAGGGCAAGATCTGGGCTCAAAGATTGTTTGCAGGAATAGATCTAGGAAATCAACCAAGTAAATCTTCAGATCTACGATTTTTCAAGCAAATCTGGGGGTTTTGAAACAGATCTAGGCCCTGGAGAGCAATATCTTGTCCTAAATATTTTTGCAAAGCCAGCCATTAAAGATTTTGCAATAAATCTAAAGATCTGAAGAAAAATAATTTTTTCAGAACAAGGGTTTCAAGTTTTGGGGCTCCTAAACCCAGATTTGCCTTCTCCTAGCCCAACGCTAGTTCTATTGGGCCTAGTGCTAGCTCTCATTGGCCCTAGATTCCCCTTGCTCCATTTCTGATTTGAATATTTGATTTTCTGAAGCTAATCATTGGTGGGTTTTACAAAAAAAATTGGTAAAAAATTGTGTTTCAGGTATTGAAAACTTTTTTGGAAATTTGGGCAAGTGATCTTCAAGGCCTAGGGCCTAAGGGTTTGATCTCTAAACCATATTTTTCGTTTGTTTGCTACAGCAGTCATATACCTTTATAATAATGGTGAAAAACACATCTAACTTTCTAAGTGGTTTAAAATTAACTAAAAAAATTGCTAAATACATTAATAAGTCATTTATGTTTGATGTGTATCAAAAATTTGGCATAGATCTACATTTTGGGCGACTGTTATCTCTGAATAATTCTGTTTTTGAAGTCTGAAATATAACAATAGCAAAATTTCATGTGGGTTAGTCTAAAATTAGTTCGTAAGTTGTCTAATACATTAAGGAATTAATTTCTTGAGTTGGGCATTCATCATTAGGCTTATTTCATTTTTAATTGTTGGTTGTAATAAGTATATCAAATCTGATATAATTCTAGAAATCACATCATAACAGGCTGAAAATTTTTTATAATTCATGTGGGCAAGTCTGGAAAAAATTCGATAAATTTTTGGCATAAAGATATCGTTGATAGCTTACTGTTTTCATTGTCGTATTGTTGTTGTCATAAAGTTTTTATTACTGTTGTCCTAAAAACTAATTTCTGAAAATCAAGTACTCTGTCATGGAATTGTGATAAAATGCATATCTTTGTTTCATAAACTGAGTATTTTTTGAACATTTGTTGACATTGATTGCAAAGAAGATTTTTTTGTTCTCTTTGAGATATAATTGTATCAGAAAGATTTGAAATAAGCTTGTGTTTTAATTGTAATATCTTCAAGGGTTTATTTTTTAAGTCTTCATCCATAATGTGAACTTTTTATTTTGGTAATTAAGGGCTTTTGTGACGCAAGTGTTTATGATCCTCAAGTCTAACTTCATCCCACCATCTAGTGCATTCGCATAAAAGTTAACTTTGCATAGATAAAATTTACTTCCAAGCATAAGTTTGGTCAATAGAGAGATAGGTATCCATTAATCTTTGTTTGAGAAGCCTATTTTAATAGTACTTAAAACGATGACCTTGCAGTCGTCAAAGCCACAGCGCTCTACAGCACCGGAGGCACCGAGTATGTTAGAATTTCAGGAGAGGTATCATTAATCACACCTTAGTGTCCTTCTCCTTATCTTCTCTCTGTCAATTACTACGAAATCAGGCACAACACAGAAATGATTGAAGGATTCACATCTAAATAGGCATTTAACTAAAATTAACCAAGATTCTTGCATCTCACATTAGTTTTAGGATCTGCATTTCATGTAAGATAGTCATTCATCTAAACAGCAGTTGCTAATTGATTACTTGGTCTTAATTTCCCTAGCAAGATTGTTGACTCCATAAGGCACTGGTATCAATCGTTTAAAATCTAGTCAAATCCTAAGTCTTGCTAAATCTTAATCAAGTACTTCATCGCCTCACTGTGTCTCCCGAACTGGTTGGTTCCCAGCTAATTCTTCTTCATTCCATTTTTCCATAGGGTCTACCCCACTTAGCCTGCTATAGAGAGACAGCTTAAACGGAGAGATTGGGGGATCAGGGTGACAGCCCCCAATCTGAACCGTTGTCGTGGTGCCTAGACATTCTGTGCGACAACGGGACCCGTGATGAATTAATATGTAGAAGTGCAGACCTCGACCTTAAGGACAGTCATGTGGAGGTTCGTTTAGTAGCTCGGTTCAATTCTATATCTCTATCTCGGATTTGTGAAAAGATTAATTCCTGGATCTGTTTGACCTCGAACCAGCAAAGTAAGGTTACATCTGTCATCATTTGAAGGGAACTGAAGACGACACCAACATTGAAATGTTTTGTGAGTTTTCCTTGGAAGTAAGCATATCGCAAACTCCTGAACCAATCACCTCAGCATTGTGAGCAAAGGCTTTGACTAAGTGGAACAGACATCTGTGGAAGGCTCAGAGCTATAGAAAATTTGTGAAGGCCCGAATCTTTTGTAGCTCGGCAGACTTGCAATCCTGTAACTGCATCTTCGGAGATTTTCGATACATTTCGGAGTTGTGAAGACAAGCTACATTCTCAAACCTGTGGACAGTGATACTTTGGTGTCTCGATCCATTACGTAATGCGATTTGAAAAGACTTGAAGTGGACAAATCTTGTTATTGGAGAGAGACCTTGAAGACTATGTACATGATGTTGTGTTGAAGCCCTCATGGAGTAACCTTGGAGATTATGTTTGGGTACCATGAAGAGTTGTGGAGACACCTTCATGTGAAGACAAGGTTGTCATTGATGAAGCGATTTGGAGGAAGCTTTGTTGAAGATAGACAAGGCTCGTTGCAAAAAAAATTGAGAGCCATAAAGAATCATCAAACTTATCTTGACAAATTGTAGCTAAGGGTTGGAGCCTCATAGAAACAAGGTTGGTGCCTTGGAAGATAGGGCAAAAGCCCTAGAAGGATAGGAATCCTCAAGAGACCAAGTTGGAGGCTGTACCAGAGAAAGGGTTGGAGCCCTAAAGGTTGTTGCCTCAAAGTTGACAAGGTTGGAGCCTTGGAAAGTCTAAGTCGGTGCTTGGCAAAAATACAGGTTGGACCCTGGGAGATTGAAGATTGGTGCCTTCATCTAGGGTTGGAGCCCTACACATTATTGTATTTGATTTATTGTAAAGAGGATTGTAGTCCTCGTCATTGATTAATAAAATTATTATTCTATCAATGCTCATTTTGTGTTCTAATTATAAATGATCTTAACTGATAAAAATAAAAATTGAAAAGAAGCACTGATTCACCCCCCCCAGTATTTCCAACAATTGGTATCAGAGCCAGTACCTTCTCTCAAAGCCCAACAACTTGAAGGTTGATCCTTAGAACACAAATGGCAAAGCTAAGGAAGGAAGCCTCCAATCCTTCTAAAGATGTCTCTTCCTCAACTATGAAAATCGAAGACAATCATATTGGGAAAGTTCCATTGTTCAATGGAAACTTTGATGCATGGAAGGTAAGAATGAGAAATTTCTTAATGGCTCAAGGCATTGAAGTATGGGAATCAGTGATTACTGACAGCATGATGGAAGGAGAATCCAAAGAATATAATACAAAAGCAATTAAGGCAATCTTGAATGGGCTACCAGATGCTATAAAAACCAAAGTGGAGAAATGTTCATTGGCAAAAGGTATGTGGGACAAACTTCATGATCTTCACTCAAAAGGAGCATTGACCATGACTGTTAGTCAAGAAGACGATGGAAAGCAAGAAGGAAATCCAAAATCCATTAAGGAAGTTGAAAACATGAGTGAAGACATCAAAGCCAAGGAAGACCTAAAAGATGAAGAGAGTAAAGATGACTTTGAAGAAGATCTCATGGCGAAGCTTGTAGCTACCCTAGAAGAGATAAGCAGTTTGTAAAAGGAGAATGAGGAGCTCAAGAAGCAATCACAAGATGGTGACCATGACCTTGACAAGACAAGAAAGGAAGTTAACCTATTCAAGCTTCAAGTTCAAGAAAAAGATGAAGAGCTCACTAAGCTTAAGGAGGAATTTCATCAAAACAAGAGAAAGCATTATGAAGAAGTCATATCCATGAAAAATCAATTGGATAAGGCAAAGAAAAGGGAAGAAACTTTGTCGAGCCACCTTGAACAAACACACAAGATCTTGAACAAACTTGAAGCAAAAATTGGTCACTACAAGGAAAAGATCTCCTCCTTTAGATCTCAACTAGAAGAAACAAGCACAAGGAGGTAAGAAGGTGATAGAAGCTTTGGCACTAATAGAAGGACAAGTTGATGATGCTTAAAAGGAAAGAAGTACCATGATATGCTAACTAGAAGAAAAGGATGAAGAGATCTTCAAACTGAAATCAAATATCAACTTTCTCAAGAACGAAGCATGTGAAACAACAAGGATGAAGGAAGAAATAGAGATTAGTCTAGCAAAGGAGAATGAAGAAATCTTCAAGATGAAATCAGATATCATCTCCCTAAAAGTAAAAGCTAATGAAGCAACACGAGTCAAGGAAGAAATTGAGAAACAACTAGCTAAGAAAAATGATGACTGTGGAAAACTGGAAGAAGAGATTGTTTCACTAAGGAAAGAAGTTGAATTGCTAAACAAAAGCTTGCAAAGTTCTCAAGCCTTGGATGACTTGCTCAGCCATCAGAGATCTCCATTTGAAAAAACAGGTCTCGATTATACAGGTGAATCCTCAAACGGGAAGTGAAGCAACTCTTATTGCTTCAAACAGCAGAGATGTGGAGAAACCTGGAAGAAACATTGATGTCCTCAGTTCCAGCGAAGGCAAAGAGAAGAGTCAAGATGACATTGGAAGAAACCCTGCTCCAAAAAGATGTGAAGCTGGTGTCAAGACTGCAAGAGGCAATAAATCTGATTAAAGGCTTCCAAGACAAAATAACTTTAGAAGTGCATCGAGACAAAATTGTGCAGAAAGTGTCAAGGATGCAAGAGGAAATGCATATCATCAAAGAATTCCGAGGCAGAATGCTTTCAGAAATGCATCAAGGCAATCATCATTTCCCAAGTACCAAAATTTATTTCATGGTTATTGTTATTCCTACTCAAATTTTAGACACATGGCTAAACACTGCAGAGTCTATGAAGATCCCTATCAGTTCTCCAGAACAAGATTTACAAAAAGAAACTAAGCTCTCTCTTTCATGTTTAAGACCGAGTGCTTCAAATGTCATAACATTGGACATGTGGCTTGTGATTGTAACTTTTATGGGGTTCATGAACAAGCTCAAAGCATAACTATTAAGCCAGAAAAGAAAGTCACGCAAGTCTGGAGAAAGAAGCAGATTGGATAAGAAATCCTCTTGAACACTCAAGCCAACAACACATGTTGTTGATCTGATGAATACATCTTTGACAGATTTTGATGATGAGATTCTGCCAAGAAGAGACCATCCATACAGGTAGGGGGAGCTTGTGATTCTTGCAAAATCTATCTGTGAAGAGCCCTATGAGTCACATATGGACAATTGTGCTATGAGGCATATCTCCCAATAGATAATCTCCCGAAAGTAACTCCACTGAAGAAAATCATCCATTCATTGAAGATACCTTCCACTTGCAGCAATTTATCGTGTCTGAAGCAAATAAAAAGCTAGAGGAGTTTATGCAGGCAGAGGGAGCCGATTGATCATCTACAATTGAATTGTAGACAGTCACTAACGTTGGAAAATTACGGGCTGCTAAGATCAGACTGATAGATGCTTGGTAAAGACAAAAAACTAAAACTGATCTCAAAGGATTATGAACAGAGCTCAACTCTGGAAATGACATTTGTGGAAGCAGACAGCAGTTGAATAAGAAGAATATACAAACAAATATTACAATACTTGACGTATGAAGTAAAACAGACCTAGATCAGTATAGTACCATTGGAGAACTACAGAACAAAATGACAGAGGTGACTGAGCAGTATGATGATGACAGAAAAGGGAGCACAAGTTCAAGGGGACTCCTAGGATTAATATTGAGTCAATAAAGTCATTGTACAATTAAAGAGACCCTTCTTGGGCTTTGGAATCATGTAAAAAAGTTTATTATTGAGTAAAATACGATTTATGTAACCTCCAAACCAAGTCAGCCTAAAGGACACCTATTCGACCTCACATGGAGCCTATAAAAGGAAGGAAATCGAATTCATTTGGAGCATCTCATCTCAAGTTAGTTTGATATCTCTCTAGAAGCTAGAAAAAGTGCAAAGTGGATCAAGGAAGCCAAAAGGAGTGTGAGTTGGGTCAAGGTCAAAGAGAAGGAAGAAATCAAAGTTTTGGTGCTACTCTCTCTCTCTTTCGTGCCCTAGTTTGGGAGATCGAAGTCTTCCAAGTGTTGCTACCAGTGGATGCCTAATGTCGTAAGTTGCTACATAGTTGAAGTTGTTGGGGCAAAAGTGCTGTTGCAAAAGGGTCGAAAATCTGGAAGAGTTGACTTGGTGTGGAGGAAAGGTTTGGTCTATGTCTAAGTTGAAGAATCTCAAAGAAAACTATTGAAGGAAGAGAATTTTTTACTGGGTTTTCCCCTCGAGAAGGGTTTTTCCCTCGAATAGTGCCTACATCTTGTGTCTTGTGTTTTGTGATCTTCATACACACATAATCTGGTAATTGCTTGATGAAAGATAAGATAATAAAGAAGTAAAAGAAGCCAACATAACTCACAAGTAATTATCAAGAAAGAGGAATCAAACCCTAATCTACTTGCATTGATTTCTCAACATGGTATCGGAGCTAAGGCCAGGAAAGGTTGAAAATCACTTTGTTGGCTCAAAAAGAATGGACATGGATTCTCCCTCTTTGATAAACTATATGAGAATGGTTATTAGCACTGCTTGGAGCTCGATCAAGAAGGTCATCCACTACTTATTCAACAAGGTCAAAAGTCAAGGGTTCTTGGTTTCTCTTACAGGTTCTCTTAATGATGATAATGCAAGGATTATTAACAATAAGGCATCTAGGCATATAACAGGGAAGAGTAAACGACTTCACACTCTATCAAAAGAATCATCTTCTCATACAATGGAAATGGGAGACAACAAAAGCTATGTTATTAGAGGCCTAGGATCAACATCATTGAAGCTGGAGAATGGAGCTAAGGTTAAGGAGGAGGAAAAAGACAGTTTAAGAATCTATTGAACGGAATTTAAGGATCTCCAGAAGTTGATTAGAGGATCATATAAGGAGATCTTACAAGGAAATAAGCTTACTATCTTAAAGGACAATGTCTAACACAATAAAGGGAGAGAAAAAAATAGAAGGAGCATCCAATTACAATGCTTGAAAGAAGAGGATAGATCTCATCCCTGAAAAGAATGAAATCTTGGATCTAGTAAAAGGAAAAGTGAAGAAGTTTACAAAGAAATCAAGAAGTGTAAAGGGCCAAGAAAGAAGGAACAAGGATCAAGCAAACTTTGCCAAAGAAGTTTCATCAAAGAAGAACATGATGGAAGGACCCGAAGTCAAAGACCTATTTTCCAGAAACTCTTAGGGACTCTATCCCTTGCATATCCTTCTACTATCCCTCAAGCTTGGAAGGAGCCCTTACCAACTTCCAAAGATAAGTATATTACTCCTTGTATTGTCTTTTATATTTGGTGTCCTCGTCCAATAGGTGGATCTTGAGCCAATCTCTGAGCATTTTTGGGGACCTATGGAGTGTTGTCTACTGTTGTGGAGGCCCATGGCTCTCAACACACACCCTACATGTGCCAATGTAGCCCTTTAGAGGGTTAGGACCCCATATAGGGAGACCAAACCCAAGATGGAGACCACCTACAATCCTGCATAAGATCCAATCCATCCCGTAGCCTTCCAGTACAACAAGTCATCAAGGAAATCGGGTAAAAGAGCTTACAAACCATGGACCACAAGTAGTGAATTCATAATGGCCTACCCTTCCATAATGGGTTTTGGCATGTGCTAATGTCTCTAAAGTCCAAAATCCATATGGGGTTAACCAAGTATCCTATTAGGTGATTTCTATTTCTAAAGGGGATAATATGTCCAAGGTACATCCTTTAAAAGGTGGTGATATGTGATAAAGAGGTGAATGGAGGGGCAACTCTGGGCCACATGTTGGGGTACAAGGGTAGCTAATAAAAGGGAAGACCACACTTGGGTATATAATGTATAGGAGGGAGCAATCATGGTTCATAAAGTGCCCGCCCTTGATTTTTCCAGCCTTATTTATATGCCTTTTGCCTTTTCATGATTTTTCTTTAATTCACTAATCGGGGCTCAAGGGGTAAGAGCATGATGTGTGAGACATGGCAAAGGATAGCCCCTTTTAAGGTAGGACGGTTCATTGCCCACCTGGGATTGGGACAATCATGGGTTCCTATATGATTAAGGAGGCCCATAGAACCTATAGGAACCAGGGTTATGGCCATGACGATAGGGTAGAGCTCATGTATTGGGTTTTACCCACGTACCAAATGTGTTTGTCCTGACCATCTTTTGCATTTTGTGGTGCATTTTCTTGTTCAATGTGGCCAATTATGCTTTTACTTTTCGCTGCATCAACCTCCAGGCATCATTCCAAGCCTGACCTAAGCTATGGGCAAAGGGGAAGGGGAGAACTAGCTCTATGGGGACCCAATGGAAGAATGTGGACCCAAGTGGGAGAAATGATGAATGGGGTAATAATGAGTGGAATGGGGGTAATATATGTGGATGAGGGAGCAAGACCACGCAACCAAAATCAAGGTTTCCCGTCAAATACCATCCCTAAAGCCAAATGGTCAGTAAAAGAGATCTCACTGGACTAAAATCCAAGGTCAATATCCAAAAGGGGTCTAGGGGACAACAGCAGAGGCCTACCCCATTCTTTCCACTGAATCCCCCCATTACTCCATGCCCAGAAGTGTCCATAATAAGCAAACTACAATACTCAATTACCAAATGACAAGGCATACATTTAGGTTCGAGAGGCCCATCTTCAAACATACGATCATGGCAGATGGGTAAGGGACTGCATGGCCGGCTCAGGTGGCAGAGAAATGGCACAATGAGCTAGTTGGTGGCTGCAAGGGGTTGTTGGCTGCCACTGAAGACCACCTTGGATAAAAAAACTCTCCTAGAGATATCACCCACAAAATAGTGGGTAGCAGTGCCTAAACCGAAGGACAAGTCCGTAGTCACCTCAAAATGGCTATATAAAATCAAATATGGAGCAGATGAGAGTGTTGAGAAATACAAGGCCAAGTTCATTGCTCAAGGCTTCTCTCAAAAGGAAGAAGTGGAGTATGACGAGATATTTGCATCGGTTGCCTGATATACAACTATCCAATCTATTATTGCTCTTGCTGCCACTCAAGGATGGATCCTACAGCAAATGGGCATCAAGATTCCTTTCTTGCATGGTTTGCTCAAGGAGGAAGTCTCCTTGGAACAACCTCAAGGGTTCGAAGTACATGATCAAAGGACACACGTATGCAGGCTGAAGAAAGCCCTCTTAGCTCTATGGGTTGAAGTAAGCCCTTAGGGCTTGGTATGAGAGAATTGATAGCTATCTTATGATGTTGGGATTTACGAGGGGCGATATTCATCCTAATCTATACTTCAATGTTGAAACGGACATGCCTCTCATTTTGGTCCTTTATGTAGATCATCTCTTTCTAACAAGTGCAGACCCTCTCATTTATCAATGCAAGAGGGAGTTGGCTTCCGAATTCGAAATGAAGGACCTAGGTATGATGCATTACTTCTTAAGCCTGGAGGTCTAGCAAAAGCCAAGTTAGGTTTTCCTTTCACAAGGAAAATACATTATGAAGTTGCTCGAGAGATGTGGGATGGTGGATGCAAGTCTGTGTCTACTCCGATGGAACTCAACTTCAAGAAGCTATGTGAATTGTTGCTAGGGCTGAATTGGCAAACCCTTCTGAGTATCGACAACTTGTGGGGGCCATGATGTTCGTGGTAAACTCCTATCTAGACATATGCTTCGCTGTAAATACGTTGAGTCAATTTATGGTTGAGCCTCATCACATACACTGGATTGTTGCTAAGAATCTCTTGAGATATCTTTGTGGCACAATCAACTATGGACTGAGATACACTGCCGGGAATTTGATGTTGACTGGGCTAGCAGTGTGGTGGATCGAAAGAGAACATCTGGATGTTGCTTCTCATTAGGGTCTGCGTAATTCTCTTGGATGAGAATAAAGCAAAAATAGGTTGCTCTAAGCACCGCCGAGTCTAAATGAATTGTTGCTAGTATGGTCTATTGTGAAGTTGTTTGGTTGAGGAAGCTCTTTAGTGAGCTACTTAAGCATGTGTTGAATACCATCGTGATTTATTGCGACAACCAGAGTGGGATTCGCCTTTCAGAGAATCTCGTGTTCCACGACCGCTCTAAGCACATTGATATTAGGTACCACTTTATCCGAGATATGGTACAACGGGGAGCAATAAGGCTCCAACACATCAGGACTGATGAGCAAGTCGCAAACATCCTCACAAAGCCCTTAAGGAAGGTCAAATTCTTAACCTTCCGAGACGGACTTGGAGTCGTGGAAAGACCCTCTCATGAGGGTCTCACTTGAGTTGTACATTGAGCTCTGAGAGCTCCTGGGGACTTGGGGTACTTCTTGGAGCTATGAGCGACCATAGGGCAAGTGGTTCACCTTCCCCTATTGGTGCGCAATGTACAAAGCGAGTGGTTCACCTTCCCATGATGGTTGACATGTGTGTAGGGTGAGTGGTTCACCTTCCCCTACGATTGACATATTGTACAAGGTGAGTGGTTCACCTTCCCATGTGATACCCCATGATGGTTGACATGTGTGTAGAGTGCATGGTTCACCTTCCCCTACAATTGACATATGCATAGGATGAGTGGTTCACCTTCTCCTATGGCCTATGAGCAGGATGAGTGGTTCACCTTTTCCTGCTGATACCCCACCATACATCCTACCCATGTAGTCCGGGACTCATGGGAAGTACCTCTCATCTGGCCAATGAGGGAAAATTGTTTAGGGACCATAGAACTACTGATAGATGCATTGTGTACTGTCGTACTCCTTATGACTAGGATGCATGGCTTCAACAACTTAATCTGGGATCAAGTCTGATTGAGGTTTTACCTCTAGACTGACTTTTGTCAGTGGAGAGTGGTAAGGTCTTGTGACTCACTCTCGATCAATTCTTCTTCACTCTCAATCAATTATTCATATCAGTGTTTAGCAGAGCAGAGATGAGATGAGATACACAGATGGTACATGATGACAAGATGGCATGATGATCAATGATGATGGATAAATTGGAAGGTGGAATTCTCCCTAATTGAGAGGGAGTGTTAAAATTAGCAACTAGAGCCAAATTCCACCATGGGACAGCTCATTTGATGGAGATGATGATTGCATTAAATTCCTCTTTTCAAGAGGACCAAAATTGATATAAAGATCATCCAATTTGGACAAGCACAAGTGTGTTTTTGAATTTATGCCCATGTGCAAATTGTTCAGGTCGGCCACATCATCGTGTAGGGTCATGAAGCCCAATGGACGTGACTCTTCACCCTCAACGACTTGTATAAATACAAGTGCCCTCTCACATCATTTGGCATCATCATCACACACAGTTCTTCTCTCTCCTTCTCTCATTGGTTCGTACAGCTATTTGGTAGATCTTCTCTCTCTCTCACGTGTGGCAGAAGGATGAATTTTCTATTAGTTTATGTATCACTGGATGTGTTCTAGCCACAAAATTTGGTGGAGAGGCTAGAATACATGAGATCTCCAAAACCCAAAAATCATTTCTAAAAGATTCCACATAGAAATGACATAATTAGATTATTAACTAGTTTTTAAATATTTTATAAGTCTAAACTTAGGGAATATGGTTAATTAATCAGAATTAATTAAGTCAGGGTGAGAATTCTCTAGAAATTCACACAGAACAATCCAGAAATGATCTGAGCCATCAATTAAGATTTAATCTTGGTCGTTGGGGTTCCAACAGGAAGATATAAGAAGGGATCGATGTGGTGATGGAGAACACACCACAGCAGAGACTCAGTCGCCCAAGTAGTTCGCTTCTCTATAGCAGAGACTCATCAGAGAAGATAAAGCCAGAGGGTGAGTAGCAGGTGGTAGAGGAGGTCAGCAGCATTTTAGGAGGAAGTGTTCGAGTTCTGAGAGAAGCAATAGGAGGAAGGCCGAAATTCCCAGAGGAACTACGCAGGAGTTGACGCAGAAGGATCTACGTGAGGCTATGGGGGCAATTTCGGGGGCAGAAAATAGTTGTGGGGTTAGAGAAAATTTTCACAATAATTTTGCCAGTATTTTTCCTCAGATTAGATTGCTAACATGTTGGCACGTGGTCCCCTGGGTCAATTTTGTTAAAATATTGTAAGTCTCCGCATTTTGAGGAGCGGAGCGCGAGTAGCGCAAGTCAAATAGGAGTCAAGGGGTTTTAGGAAGATCAAAACCCCTTACCTTTTGGTAATGTTTCGAGATCTACCCATGGTTTGTGCCCCATGGTATTGTAATTGAAAAGAGTATATAAAAGGGTGTCTTAGCGAGTCTAAGGCAATGAATTTTAGATAAGCACTTGATGGATGAAATAACTTTGAGCCTGTAATTGTAGGATATTTCTATGTTTTGGGCGAGGGGGAAGGCTCCTGCAACTGAGTGCGTGGAGACCTTGGTAAGTCTACAGCTAAGTGTGTTGGCCCCATCAGCGAAGTGCGTAGAAACCTTGGTAAATCGGCAGTTGAGTGCACGACCCCTACAACTGTGTGCACAGGGTCTGGAAAGTTGTATAAGGAAGATCTGAAGTTATAAAAAGATATTGGAAGCAATTATGTATCTATTTTTATGCACTTGTGTAATTTTTGTATTTTCACGCAACTGAATGATATTTATTTGTATTTTATCTTAATTACTCCGCGAAGATCTGGATCAACTGTTAAATGTTATTTCATGTACAATTAGATGGTTACGCAAAGATTATAACTCTATTTGAAAATCACTTGAGTTTCATGAATAAGGGTTCGCGAATGACAGATCAGAACTAAAACTGCAGTAAGCGCCTTAAACCACATCACATAGCCTCCTGGATGCAGAAGCCTGGTTCTAGCATCCCTTAATACTGCGTCAAGTGAGACTGCAACCTGCGCTATGTGGGGTGTTGCCGAAAGGGCCAATAGTGTAGGGTTTTGTTGGTTAGCGCAGCTAACTCTAAACCTAGGTCCAAGTCCCCTTAAGTCAACATAGCAGAGCATTTAAAATATTGTACTCAAAATTGTTGCTAAAGAAAAATAATAAAACCCTCACTACTGCACTAGCTTTCCCAAGTTGGGTTTTTCTAGAGACAATTGTCCAAAACTGTGTTAAAAATTTTGTGTGTACTAGAATTTCTCAGTTTTCCATATTTTATTTTCCACAGTATTTGTACGATAAAAATTGCAGTTGTCATTTTATTCATTGTTTGTCGTAGCAAATAAACTACAATAGATGAAATTTTCACATTTTCTGGGCAAATTCCAAGGCCGAATTTCAACACTGTTGTAGGAGTTTGACCAATGTTGACCGAGCACTTTGACTCATCCTTTGACTGCAATTTTTGTGGGAATAGTTCATCTTTTTGCAAGCCATATAATTTGGCACAGGATCCGAGAATTTTTTGGCACTTTGACTGCAAAGTTGACCAAGTTTGACCATAATTTTTAGCACTGTTTTGGGTTGACTTTGACCAGCAAGGAAAGCCGAATTTCATTGGCTCTGACCGAGCCTCAAGTGGACTATTTGACTGCTACGTTGACCATCTTTAACTTTCTGGTTAGGGTTGAGTTTGACTATAGTTGACTGCAGATTTGACAGGGTTGTTTTGACTTTGATTTGGCAAGTCAATTTTGACTTTTGTACTCTCTCTCTTTGTTGAACATTTGATATAATAATAAGAAGAATTGATCAAAGGGTTTTTCCCACATTGGGGTTTTTCCCTGGCATCCGCCAATTTTGGTGTCTCTCATCTTAGCTTGTCTTCTACATTTTTTATTCATGTTCTATCTACAGTTGTTGTCAATGTGATTTATGGTTAATGTGGTTGTTATTGGAAACTAATTTGGAAATTGCCATTGGGCTGCTTAAAAGTACATTGAAGTAATTGTGCTAAGCATAGAACATACCATAGTCATCTAAATTTAACATTAGAAGACTAATCCTCTCACCTAAAGGCCTAACAGCCTTCTTGCTTAGGATTCAAGGTAAGTAGATTTAATACATGAGTTTGAAATTCCTTCTCCAATAGCTAGCCTTATGAGGCCCCTCCTAAACTAAAGACTAAACTATAAAACGGAGACCTAATACACTCCCATAACACAACAAATCTCAACACAAGGTCCCATATTTTGGCTCTGAAATTTGATCTACCTGTGGAAGAACTTTTCAGTCTACCTGAGGAATCGCAGAAGGTAGGGTTTTATTTATTTTATTTTATTTTTGGTTTTGAACTTCTTTACGAATAGATTGATCTAGCAAGTCTGAACTTATCCTCTCCCTAAATCAGTGAAATTTTTGAAGCCCTATGGCATGACTTTTCTGAGGCAGAGAAGCATCTTATTGACCAGAACTAGGGCACATTTTCAGATTTTTGGCCCTCTGCTAGGGCATCCATTTCAGGAGTGGTTAAGGCTTGAAGCACTATTTTTTACCATTGCCATCAAGCTTGATACCTCGGCCTGATTTCAAGACCCTATTACATCTGCAAGTATTGTGTTTTGCTCTCATTCATATGTATTTTAGACCTCGGCCTCACTAGATATCTCCTTTCGAACAACGAAGCTTTCTAGGCATTGTGTACAAATCAAAACAAAGGTTCTCCATTGTTTTTAATTGAGTAATTGCTTGTGTACAAGAGTAGGTTTCTAGTTGTAGATCTTACCCTACCTAAGGCACAAAAGCCAAAACAGCAACCTATTGTGTCGACCTCTTCTAACTCTCGGCTCCCTAATTTCTTACAGGATCTCAATATTTATTGTTTCAAGTCTCATACTTGTGTATTAGGGCTTGGGTACACCATTTCTAGACTAAGGCAGCAAGCTCGTTTTCATATCTCAGATTTCAGACCTGTGTAGTAAAGGTTGACTAACAAACTTAGAAACCATTACCAATTCTTCATTAAGGACCTGTTGGGTTGTAGTAATTAAGGCTCCCATTGTTTCATCATTGCAGTAGTAGAGGTGTTACGGATAAAATATATATAAATAATATAAATATAATTAATGAGGATAATTGTAATAATGATTAGTTAATTAGTAATTACAATGAAGAGGCATGTCTAATGGGACATGACTCTCCATGAAGAGGCAATCGCCTAATATATAACCAAGCCCCTCACCTTCAATTGAATCTATCTTATTCATACATTTAATATATATTCTTGTATCCTAATGGAGATCTACATATTCCAAGTCTTCTGGAGTATTTAATGTGAAGAACGAACTTTGTTCACTTCATTTGGTATCAGAGGCAATTCGATCCTCTAGCTGCATAACCGCTGCACAGAGCATGTTCTCCGCTCTAGGTCCTTGGCCATAAAATTCGTCAAACATCATTATTGTTGAAGCGTTTCACAACCAGAATTTGGAGTTTCTCCATATTGCCATTTAGACCTTTCACCATATTAAAAAAACAAAGACAAAACAAAACAAAAAAAACATTGTATATTAAAAAAAAAAAGATCAAAAAAGGTTTATATATATAAAAAAAAAACGATTACAAAAAAAAACATAGAAATATAATTTTAAAAAAAAGGAAAGAAAAAGACCAACGTACTTGGCTTGCCCACACACAGCCTCGCAGGCTATTGAGCCATTTAGATTGAACAATTGTCCCTTACCTCGTTCGCATGTTGTTCCTCCTGCACGGACCGTCGCACAGAACAGTGTCGCCATCGAACGAGACCTTCGCTGACTCCACCAAGTTTGAATCGCCCAAAAGATCACGCTACCACCCATCTTCCATTATAACAGTCAGCGCGTCAGCATTCTTTGATGCTCCCACTACCGCTACAAAATTCCACGTTGCCATACATCTGCATCCCATTGATCAGATCACTACCATCACTGTAACTACGCTCGTTTATGTCATCGATTTGCAGTAGCGCCTACTATCCTAACCGCCACAGTTGCCACCATGGGTCGTAACCTCCGTCGCCTCTCTTACTGCATATCTCGTCATCTAGATTTACAGCCACCATCATCGCACCGATAACCAATCTATGCTAATAACCAATCGCATAGATACCATTGTTCACTTCATTCGTTCCACTGAGAGTCGCCATTGCACACAACCCCGCCTACGCCGTCATTCAGTACCCTGAAGCACTCCGCTCAACCCTATGCTCCATCAAGTGTAGCCGTCAAACCAATCATAATTATCAACTCCCACCGCTTGACCTTTCACCCTCAAACCGCCTCATCCCACCGTTGTCTTTTGACCGTTGTCGTCCTACTATGCCACACACGTCCAGCCTATGACATTAATTATTAACCCTATAGCCACCATTGTTTGTTGTATTAAATTGAGCGTCGGGGTTACTAATTTCTTGAAGCCATTATCAAGGAAGATTGTAACATTCAGAAGTGACGTTTTGAAACACTGGCTCAATAGCATACATAATTACTATTGACATTCAAGTCATGACCTTAATAAAACTAAGATTAAAAATCATTAAAACAAAACTAGGGTTAAAAACGCATTAAAACAAGGTGATATTTAAAAGGATTAAAAAGGAGACAAGTTATTTAAAAAATAATAATAATAGGTTATAGCCAAAAAACCTTAAAAGTTTTATAAAAAATTATCTGGAAAAAAAGGTGGTGATATATACTAAAAAACTTTATTAAGTAGTCGATATATATCCAAGTGCCTACTTATAAAATTATAAGGAGGTTTGGAAGCATCCAAGGATTATTCAAAGTTACCTAGTATCATTCAATAAAATTGTCGACGAAAGAAAAAATGGAGTCTAATTTGGAATTGAAGGAATGAAGATTTCCGAAAACTTCACGTAATTATGCTTCAGTGCTATTTAGAATTAAATAAAAGGTCCATTGCGGGAAAAGATGTCACTATTGCTATCTCACCTGCCAAAGATAGAAATTATATAAAGCCTAAAATCGCAAACCAATAAGTGATCCCGGAGTCAAATATAATCGAAAAATTAGATTGTTTTGGCAACAAAAATATGACCTAACCAATTTACAGTTAAACATTGAGGATTATACATTTATATCGCACTTCTCAGTTCAAACCCTATGGAGCGAACAAGGTGACATTATTTTGGGTTCACCCTGGATGGAAACTCTTGGTTCCTTCATCCTAAATACGAAAAATAAGTTTTTGACATTTTCTTACAAAAAGAAAAAAATAACACTATAGGATGTCACCGTGAAGCCAAATTCAGTAACACCAAAAAAAGCCCAAGATATTTCAAAAGTAATTTTTCAAGAAGGTAAAAAAGTACTACAAAATATGCAAAATAAAATTGCCAAAATCGTTGCTGATAGAGATGAAGAAATTTTGTGACTTAAGGATCATATCGAAAAATTACTAACACAAATTAAAAAGCTTAAGAAGGACAAGAAGTCGTTAAAAGACAAGTTAGAACATTGTATTGAAGAAGAAGTATCGAAGTCGCCAGTGGTAACATCCCCAGTTGAACATAAAGAAACAAACACTAAACCAGTCAATAGCAGTACTCAAGAAGAGAATCAATCAAGTGAAGGAAAAACACACTCACTGTTGCACAAAAATTGTCACATTGACATTCTGCAATCTGTGTGAGTCCATTACCACTCATACTTTCCTCCTTTGCAAGTCTTAAGCCTCAGTTCTTCATATCAAGCCTTGAAAATAAGAGAAAGCCCTCAAAAGTCTCTAAAACTCTGGTTCCGCACTTTCTCTTAGCATTACCTACGGTCCTGCACCCAATGGTCATGTCCCCTGTGCACCTGACCGCTCTGTCTCTGTGTTCTAGGTGCGGACCCCTGTAAAAATTAAAAAGGCGCAAGTATATTCTTAAAAACTCACTTTGAGTCATTTCTAGAAGCTTCTGGAAGGAATCTTGAGGTGGCAAGTTCGCTCTTTTAAGGTTCATGCATCCCATACCTTAAGGAGCTAACCCCTTGATGTGAGGAACTTATCCCTTTGAAGGAGGACTTTATCCCTTCATAGGTGGACCTGTAACCTCCTTCCTTTGCACTATAAAATGAAGCATTGGGCTAGTTACTTGAGAGGTTGAAAGCTGAATATTTTTTAGGTGAAATGCTGCTGGAACTTAGTCTTCCTAATTGAGCTTTTGTGAGGAGAGATTACATACCTCTTTGATCTCATTTGGAAGTGTGAGGCTTGTCAAAGTATAGGATATTTCTGTTTCGGACCCTGGGAAGAGCTTGTACAACATCAAGGCACCAAAGGTTGTAAGGTTCTTGTATTTCAAAGTTAATACAAATAAGTTTATTTTTCTCAATAAGCTGTGTTTTATGGTTTATTTTATGGATTCCTTGATCACCATAATGAACATGATTTATGATATTAGCTATGCAGGTGATATTTGATGTGTGCTTGTTTGTGATTGCAGATTCTCAAAAGGAAATTCTTTCGGACGATTGAAGGATGGCTGCTACAAACTAGCGTTGGACTTAAGGTAGGGTCTAAACACCTCTATAGTTTTTATTAATGGATCGCAATATGTTTAGAGAAAGGTAGATTTGCTTGTCCTGCTTGTTGCTAGATATTTTTTGAGACCAGGGAGATCAGCCTTGTCTGCAAGATCAATTTATCCGGCCAACAAATTGGCAACTCCACTGGGAAACTGAATTTGGTTTTCGGTTTTCCTTTGTCTTTGACTTGAGAAACTTGTTCTTGTTTTTGGTTTTTGCTTGATGTGTGTGGGATTGGGTAGTTTTTAGGATCTGGATTATTTTTTGTTTTTTTCGTAGTTTTCAGAGGACCGCACTTTCTTTTTACAGACAGTGCAGGCATCTCCGCACTTTTCCTTTAGTGTTGTTAAACACACATGGTGAACGAGAGAAAATATGAAAGATAAAGATTGCATTACGTTTTTATTAACAATAGATGTACATTTACAGTACAATATGGTGACCGTTGGGATTCACATCCCAAGGTCCCTTGGACTACTTAGTTTGTTCGGCTTCCACACTAACCCATTTAGGATTAGGTGTCCAACATTCCCCCCCTTAATCCGAAGGGTTATGTGTGAGTCCAAGAAGAGAGCTGAAATACAAAA
>APFE031580475.1:84970-99456 GCA_000404065.3 Pinus taeda | reverse complement strand
TGTGCTTGTTGTGGACAACCTGTTCCCAAGGTCTGATGATGGGCTTGGGAAGTGCAGACTGAACTTCTGCATCTGCATGTAACCTTGCTGCTTTGTTTGAATGAACAGGAACATTATTGACTTGCTGCTGATGGGTGGTTGTCTCAATGTTCTGAACAAAAACAGGTTCAGAATGATGTCGATTTTGATGTAGCTCTTCTTGCTGTAGCTGTGATTCAAGCTGTAAAAAATCTATCTTTTCCTTTGCATTTTTAAGACAGACCTAAATGTCTGTGAGAGAAACTTTGCTGACTTTTATTGTATCATGATTAGAGGAATGTATCAAAGTTTTTAAGAACTCTAATATTTCAGTAATTGTAGCCATTTTTCTTCAATGTCACTTAAAAACTGATCACAACTGAGGCAACAGCAACAGAAAAATAATATTGTACTCTTACTACAAGATCTTGTAGGGGCTTGTCAAGTGGCAACAATGTAGCGAAATGGTTGATGGAGCAGGACCTGAGTAAGCTGGATGTTACCAAGTTGCATTCACTTTCTCCAGAGGTCATTTCTCGTCAAGCTACAATAAACATTGGTACAGTTGGGCACATGGTAAACATACATGGTAAATCAACAGTCCACAGTTTGTTTCAAGAATGAACTTGAGCATAACATCACTATTAAACTGGGATATACCAATGCAAAAAAACATATAAATGTGAAGATGAGCGTTGTCCTCAACTTCAAACTTCAGAGCATCTAGCTGCTATGGAAATCATGCAAAATCTCTACAAGAAACTGCTCCAAAATCTCTACAAGAAACTGCTCCAAGAATGACTTCCAAAAATGTCTTCAAAATTGCTTCAAATTCACTTCATAATGCTGATCAAGGATCCACCAAAGTCTATTCCAAACTTCTCTACGGATCACTTCACTCAGAGGTTGTTTCAAATTGTTCCATGGACAACACCAAATCTGCTTTGAAGTGGCTTCAATACTGCTCTCAAAACTTATACATGTGTTTGACTAAATGTGACTGTGTTCAAAAATCAGTTTTGATGTGGATGAATCAAAGGGTGAGCATGGAAGAAATACTTTGTATCTCCACTCTCAAATTCTGAAAAATTCTGAATATTTTGCAACGTCGTTATGTGAGCGATGGTCGTCGGAGAGACCACCTATTGAAATGGAGCTTAGAACTTTTCACAACATCGAGATGTATATTAAATGTATTCAACTTATGTATTCTTCTCAATCAGGGAACCGTTTCCGTTTTTCTAGCACTTGGAAGACCTGGAGGCGCTTTATTTCACAAACGAGGCGTTTGGCCTTTTGATATTGATATCTATACAAACTCAAGCTCAACGATCATAAAACTTACGCACAAACTGTAATTTTCCGGGCACAAACTGTTTGAATTACTTTTCAAGAAAACCCAATTCTCATGTCTGCTCCACACGCTATGCTAACAATTACAGAAACGAATTTGTTATTTTTCACAACTGTATGTCTCAATTGTTGTACGACTCTGGTCAAAATATATTATATCTCTATTCTCTGAATATTCAGCAATTTGAGGGAAATTGACTCGATCAATGACCGAGTCAATATCAGTCATTATTCAAAGAATTTACAATCGAAATAAGTTCATGCCTTCCATTAAATGCGGTATCTCTATTTTTATTTTCCTCGTGGTGATTACTGCTAAATTCCTTAGCGTTTATCTTCGACAGTGTATGCGAATGGATGGAGCGTGCAGCAAAGAAGAAAGTGAAAAACCTCACTCTCTGTGAATCGACCGCATTAGGGGATCTCGGCATTGTCTGCACGCTGGAATCCAATGGCATTGAGCGTGTAGCTATATGTCAGAGTGTCTTTATTACTCTTGGTATTTTCGAGCCCGTGCATTGACAATTTTAGACATTGATCTTATACATAAACCGGTTCAGGTTTCTGTGTGGAGACTTTGGAGAGAAGGAAGTCACGAGGGTCATCTTTCAGAAACAGTTCCCGGTAATGATATAGACTGTTTGATATGTCACCGTTAAGTTCATATATATGAAACGTTGTTTGACTGTATCAAATATTTGAAATCGTTGTATTGAGCGAGATATGTCATGTTTTGAAACGCGGTCTGAGTTTTGAAATCATTGTATTAAAGATAATTGGAACGCTGTTATATTTTGTGTAAGCTGCTGAGCACATGGTTATCGAAATTAGTTTATTATTTGTCTGAAACCTGGCACCTAATACTTGTCTGAAACCTGGCTCTGATACCATGTTAAACACACATGGTGAACGAGAAAAAATATGAAAGATAAAGCTTGCATTACGTTTTTATTAACAATAGATGTACATTTATAGTACAATATGGTGACCGTTGGGATTCACATCCCAAGGTCCCTTGGACTACTTAGTCTGTTCGGCTTCCACACTAACCCATTTAGGATTAGGTGTCCAACAAGTGCACAGAGCGGTACCGCATCTGGTTCTTCTGGAAACCTGCGGACCCTGTGAAATTTTTTGAAAAACTTAAAATGTTTCCTTCCAGTTAAGTTTAGGTTTCAATTACGACTTTTAGTGTCTACCCAGATATGCATGTGTTTTGTCAAAAATCTCTTGTGAGTAAGTTCCATTGGTATTTTTGTTTTAGATGATTTTCTAGAAGTTTTGCATGCCTGGATTGGTTTTCACTCGGTCTCTGTAGTGACTCAAAGATTAGAAGCCTAAGAAACCTTAGATCACCCTGGTGTCTTTTTGTCTTCTTGATGAGTCTGACTGGTTTGTGAAATCTGTCCTTGGTGAGAAATAGATTTCGTTTTCTCTTTGCAAATCTTTGAACGAACATGGTTATAAGTTTTGAATTTCATTTTTATAAAAGAAAACATAGCTGGATGTTTTTTGATTGATTTGTTATTCTGAACGAATTAATCCTTAATTTACTGAATAACTAAGTAAAACATCCTCAAAAAGAATCGAAGCTTTTATTTCGATTAGGTTTTTAAAAGTTTTTAGATCTCAAGATTAGTTTTTGTAGTTTTGGGTGTTTTCAAGAAATTGTAGAATCTCCTTTGAAAGAATCATTTTTTGCAGTTTTTGAGTGTTGAAAAAGAAAAGGGATTTTTTGTGAGCATAATTAGTAGTCTCGTTTTGAGTTCTTATTGAAAAAGACAAAAAAAAATTCTTTTCATTTACACATTGAAAGAAATATTTGTTTTTCAAAGAATTGCATTCTAAAACTCTTTTTTTAGCTAGAAATTCATTGAAGGAAAAACGAATTGTTTATCATTCTTAGATGCATTTTTTAGTGTTTTTGGAGTCGAGTCTTCACACCAAAGTTTCATTTCCATACCTATTGACTTAAGAAACAACCCATAAAAGTAACGCTTAATTAAAATTGATCTAGCAATATTTTTATTTCTAGGACTCTTATCACCAATATAGCTTAGGCTAGTATCTTGGAGTAGGGAGTAATTAACTCTCCAAGATAGTTAAAACAAACAAGTAGCTATATCTTGCGGTAGGAAATAAATCCAATTGTAATCAATATAATCTGGGAAGCTCCTCTTAAAGGAGTCAATCACGAGATCATGTCTGAACCTTTGAGACAATCAAGTCTGTCTCATTGGGAAAGATAGAAGATTTGCGCGTATTATAAACAGTAAACCTTGGATTAACCATTGTCGAGCAGCCTGGGGTCACTTGTTGGTAAACCTCGGATTGATTATGTCGGGGAGCATTCAAGGGGATTGAGCTTTGTTACTCTGCCCTTGCGCGTAGATCGGATCGTAGACTGTTCCCCCAGTTGTATTTGTTAGTATTTGTTACTGTTGGTAACCTTAGTGTCCATAAACTTAAGATTATTTACTAAGGTGACGGTGAAGGACGGGTCTCACTGTACCTGGAGCAAACATCGACTAGACTCACTTGGACTCTCTGGGGGGTTCTCTTCACTCAAGACAGTTTTGTGAAGAAACTTGTGCCAGTCTATTTCATTAAGCAGGTTGTTGGGGTAACTGTTCCAACCGCCCTTTCTGTATTAAATTCTACGACGTTGGATTTCATCACCAACTAATGTTTTTGGTACGGAAAGTTACTGTTTGTGTGTGGTTTGAACTCTTAGATTTTTTAGGCATGTGATTCAATTGTTTGGTTCTTTAGAGACTTTAGGTGGCTTTATTGAGATTTTCTTTGTTTGCGTGTGAGTAATTAAATATTTAATCGTGGCTGAATTACCAAGACAATCCCGTAGACTTCGGGGGCATCCTCCCGAGTATACACCAAGCCAGCTTGAAGGGCTACGAGCTCTTGTATCACCTAGTGACAGTAGAGTTAGGTCACCAGAAGCTGAAGAGTCTTCCTTAATTGTTCATCCTGATTATCAAGTACAGACAACGGAGTATATTTCTGAGCCAATTTCACTTTCCGAAGTTACTAGTAGTTTTTCTCCTACTAGTGAATTAGCTGAAGACCCTGAAATTTCTGAGCCTGAAACTAAACCTGTTCCTACTCCATCTTCAGAATTTGCTTCTCCAACTTCTAGTGGTCCTAGTTCACCCAAGGTAGGAAGTATCATTACCCAAAATCTTCCTTCTGGACTCATTTCTATTGAAAAACTTGTTAGTCCGGACAAAGATATAACTCTCCCTGAAAATCAACCGACTTTAGAACTTAGGGAGTGTGAATCAATTTTCTACAGTCTTTTTAGGAGTGACGCTTGGTACGTATCATTGACGAACTTTTTAGAAAACCCGGATCTTAGTTTTTCACCACCTCGAATTCATTTTCATCCTACGCCCAGCAGTTATTATCCTCCTTTGAATATGTCGAGACGGTCATCCATGTTTTCCCAAACACCAGAAACATTTTTATATGGCGGCCCTTCTGTTCCTTCAGGGTATTAGTCACTCACTGGTACTTTTTCAGGAGCATCTCCTCGACCAATTGAACATGAGATATCAACTGGTAATAACGGAACTCAAGCGTCGAGCGTAGAAGAAATTCTTATGATGTCTGGTACTATTCCAAATCCACAACCTCAAGGTAGTCAGTTATCGCCTAGGGGGCAACCTCAAGGTAGTCAATTATCGCCTGGGGGGCAACCCCAAGGTAGTCAGTTACTGCTTGGGGGGCAACCTCAAGGTAGCCAATTACCGCCTAGGGGGCAACCTCAAGGACAGTACATACCGTCAGGACAGTACATACCTCAAGGTCAACCCCAGACTCAGTACATACCTCAAGGTCAACCCCAGTACCAATATATACCTCAAGGTCAACCCCAGTTTCAGTACATGCCTCAAGGTTATCAACCTCAAGGTCAGTACCCAACTCAAGGTTTCCAACCACCTTCTGGTCAACCATTTGTACAAGGAACTGGAAATGTACCTCTCAATTATCAACCCTACGCTCAACCCGGTTATGGTCCTCAATATGCTCAACCTTTTATGGGTCCATACCCCGGAACGAACATGGTGTGGGATCCATCTCAACAGACTTTGTAGCCGAATGTGTAGTTATCAAGTCAACCTAGACAACCTTTGGTTTCTGGTCCAACCCAACAACCTGTCCAACCTACTGTTCAAACTTCTGCACCTGGTGTATTTCATCAGTTTGGGCCTAGTTCACCTCGAACTCCGCCTCAATCTGCTGCCACAACTACTGCAGCTTCTATTTAATCTACCCCACCTACTTCTGGAGTATCCGCAGCTCGGGTTTCTATTGTTCCCGCATCAACTCCTCAAACCTCTTTACCACAGTCAGGACCTACAGTTCAAACTTCGGTTCAGATGCCTGTAGGACAACCTGGTCCAAGTACGATTGTCACAAGTCAATTGCAATTCACTTATCAATCGTACCAAGGACAGTATCAATTCGGTCCTACTGTGCAAAACCCAGTTTATCAGTATCAACCGTCTCCTGGATATACTTATCAGCAACTTCTACAACCCCAGTTTGGTCCGGTTAATCCTGGTTTCCCAGGAGGTTATAATATTCCAAATGCAAATCCAATTCCAAGTTATCCTGGATATCCTCCTCCTAGGGCTGGTCATGTTACCCAAGATTTTCGCAACCCTAACCGTCAGTTACCTTTTATTGCAACTTTGGATTTACCTGATTTGTCGCGCTTTACGAACGATCCAATTAACTATCTTCCATATTGGTCGCCAATGCCTAATAAGTTGCCCAGTAATATCCCGAAGTTCGAGGGTAAGTCAGGAAAAGATCCATCAAATCATCTGATGACTTATCACCTCTGGTGTGCATCTAATTCCATTATGGATGATTCAATTCGCTTACGTCTTTTTCAACGCACTCTGATTGGTCTTGCTACCAAATGGTACATTGAGTTACCATGAAGCTCTTTTTATAATTTTAGTCAGTTAGCCACTTCTTTCTTAACTCATTTTCAGTTGCCTATCAGATACGACAATGGCACGGAATTATTAACTTCATTAAAACAATCAACGTCCACATATATTTCAGATCATATTCATGAATGGCGACGTAGACAACGTTCAGTGAAAGTTTTATTCCGGATCAAATTTTAGCAGATGTTCATTAAATCATATTATCTAAAATCACTGAAGATGTAAGCTAAGGTTAGGAGTTGTTACTGAAGAGCAAGTAATTGCTCAGGCTCAGTACCTTGACCTCGTTTATTACGCAGTCGGGTACTTTACATGAAAAATCCCCGACCTTCCGAAACCACAATCAAAATAACTGCAGCTCCTTCAGGGTCTCATGCCGCTGATGGTATGATTGGTTCAGTTAGTACCAAAAGCAAGAAGAAATCTTCAAAGAATTCTTCTCCTATTATAACTTTACCACATTCCTCGACATGAGACTCTTCCGCTGAAATTCCTGCCGATATCCATGTCGTAGAATCATCTATGGCCAAATCAAAATCCGATGGTAAAAAGAAGGGAAAGAAGAAAAACAAACAAAACTCAAAAGAGAAATCAGATAAAAATGAATCTACTAACAAAAAACGTAAACTTCGCTATCCTTGTCTCATTTGTGATGAGGAGCATTTTACAAGAGACTGCTCACATCGAGCCGAAGTTTCGAAAATCGTCAAAGGTTCTCAAACGCCTGCTGTCTTGAAGGATCTTTTTCCTAGCCAAGATAGTAAGATGATCGGTTCTTCCTCAAATGTCTCAGAAGAATCCATTATGATGATGTCTCATGTCAGGATTGCGACGCGATCGCGAGATTATGATAGTAAAAATCTTGTTGGTGGTCAAGAAGCAGAATCTTCTAATTCAAACCCATCAACTTCAACTCCTTCTGGTTCTAATCCGCTACAGATCGAGAAACCTGACCCTGACTTAGTAATCGAACCGCCTGCTAAAGGTATACTTCGGAAGTCAGCTTTCAATCCACATGCGAGAGCTGCTCAAAATTATAACATTGTTGAAGACTTAGCTATTTCCCCTTCAACAATGTCGGCTTTGGAGGTGCTGCAATCATGCCCAGCACAGCGTAAATTACTATTGTCTACTATAGGAGCTGTTGATATTCAGGATTTAAACCTTATAATCTTCGATTTAGAGAATAGTACACCTCGCCTACCTCATCAAATGGCTTTCCAGATTTCAATGTTAGTCAAAAACAGACCTTGCTTTCAGACTGTGATTGATGAGGGAGCTTCTACGTGTATTATGTCGATCCAGTGTTGGAGATCGCTTGGTTCTCCGACACTCAATCAGTTCCCGACAATTCTAAAGGCTTTTGATGGCAGAGGGTTCCATCCTTTTGGCATTTTGCAGGATTTACCTATAGGGGTTGAAGGCAAAACCGTAAATCTAGATGTGGAAGTGGTTGATGCCCCTCTGGATTACAACCTTCTCTTGGGTCGCAGTTGGTCTTACGCTATGACTGCTATTGTTTCATCAGTCTTTCGGCTTATCAAGTTTCCTCATAATGGAAAGATCGTTACAATAGACCAGTTGACTTTTTTTTCTTCCGACCCAGCCTCTTCAGATAGTATTCAACATGTCGGTAAAACAGCTATTCCTTATAAGGATGTTGGGGTAGGTTTGATTAAAGATTCTGGTTTACTAGGAACTTTTTATTTTCCTCCTCCTAACGTATCGCCTTCTATTGCAACTATTCATATGATTTCATCAAACACTATTGCTTTTGATGATCCTTGGATCATACCTTCCAATTCTGAGGTGGATTCATTTGGTAACACGATGCCTTTGAGTCCCTTTTCAACCGAAACTGATCTGATGAATGTGGTCCATGGGGAAACACTTTCAATATCAACCTCAGCTTCAACAACATTTTCTGATCTTGTTCACACTGATGAGCATATTCGTGAACTTTTGTCTATTGATGATTTACCATGGGAAGATCTTCATCATCGATCTTCATTTTTACCTGAACTTGATCATTTTGAAAATGATTTTTCATCTATTTTTACACCTGACTATGTCAAAGAACCACAGAATCCATTGCAACATCCTGATTCTAAGTTAAATTTGGGAAATATCTCTCGAACAGTTCCTATTACATTTCAGTTAAACCCGGAATTATTGAAAACATTCATATAGGTGCTTCTTGTACGGACGATGAAATCCAAACTTATAAAGCCCTATTTCAAGAATTCCACGACATGTTTGCCTGGTCATATGAAGAAATGCCAAGAATCAATCCATCAATTGTTGTCCATGAAATCAAAACTTACCCGGATGCTAAACCTGTCCGGCAACGTCTACGTCAGATACATCCACGAAAAGTTGCTGCTATTAAAGCTGAAGTTGAGAAATTACTTCGTGCAGGTTTCATTTATCCAATTCCCTTAACGGATTGGGTATTGAATATTGTTCTTGTTAACAAAAAGCAAGGAAGGATAAGAATATGTATCGATTATAGGGATATTAATCGAACTTGTCCTAAAGACAATTATCCAACCCCCTATATTGATCAAATTATAGATGATTGTGCCGGCAGTGAAATGTTCTCCTTTATGGATGGCTTTTTCGGTTACAATCAAATCAACATACTCCCTACTGATCAACCTAAAACGGCTTTCATTTGTCCATGGGGGACATTTGCTTATTGCAAATTACCTTTTGGATTGAAGAACGCTGGAGCAACTTTTCAAAGGGCTATGTCTTACGTATTTCATGACATCAAGTACATTGTGCAGCCTTATCTCGATGATTTACCTGCCCATTCATTACGTAGAGCCGATCATCTCACTCATTTATGAGCAATCTTTATGAGATGTACGCATAATCGAATTAAGTTGAATCCACACAAATGTGTTTTCTGTACAGAAATAGGTCGTTTACTAGGATTTGTCGTTTCAAAAGCTGGCATTCGTGTCGATCCCTCGAAGGTTGAAGCTATTGTCAAATTACCTCCTCCTTCGACTCTTTGCCAACTCCAAAGTTTGCAAGGGAAAGCAAACTTTTTACGTCGTTTCATTCCTAACTACGCCGAGATAACGAAAGGTTTTACCAGGCTGTTGAAATAGAATACTCCGTTCTTTTGGGATGAGATAGCTGACAAATCTTTCAATGCAATTAAACACGCGCTAACCCATGCACCGTTATTGCATCCTCCCAACTACAACCAGGATTACTTTTTGTACCTCATCGCTCCTCATTCCACCAATGGGATGGTTTTAGTTCAGGAAGATGAATTCAACAGTGAACATGTGATTTACTATCTTAGTCGAACCCTGAATCCGATTGAGCTTAAATATTTGCATGTGGAGAAACTGGCATTGGCAGTTGTTCAAACTGTCCAAAGATTTCATCACTACATCTTATTACGCAAAACCACGGTAATTTCAGACTGTAACCCTATGATGTATATCTTGACCAAACAATTGCTAAGGGGCAAGTATTTCAAATGGATAGTTATCTTGCAGGAATTTGACTTGGAGTTTGAAAAATCCAAGGCAAAGAAATCTTTGGTTTTTGCGCAACTAATGTGTGATTTCCCGCATACTGATACTGAAACTGTGGCGGAAGAACCCATTGCGGACGAATCCTTGTTTCTTATCAGTACTCTTGATCCATGGTATGGAAATATTATTGTTTATCTCCAAACCCAATCTTTTCGGCCTAAAATCTCACGATCTCAGCGACGGAAAATACGTTTCCAATCCCAACAATACAATATTATTGGAGATACACTATCGTCGTGGGGCGGATTCTGTTTTCCAACGTTGTCTAACTCATGAAAAAGCTGAAAAGGTTTTGAATGACTGTCATTTTGGAGCATGTGGCGGTCATATGTCTGGGTATACCACAGCCCAAAAGATATTGCGCGCTGGTTATTTATGGCCATCCTTATTCAAAGATTGTATCTATGCAGTCTGGAAATGCCACAATTGTCAATTTTTTTATCGTAAGATGCGTGCTCCACCCGCTCCTCTCCACCCAATAATTGTTGTCGGTCCTTTCGCAAAGTGGGGTATCGACTTTATTACATGTAACCCTCACTCGGCCGGGGGGCATGCATATATCATCCTTGCGGTAGATTATTTTACTAAGTGGGCCGAGGCGATGCCTACATTTTCGGCAGATGGCAAAACTACTGCAATTTTTGTTTTCAATCATATAATTGCTAGATTCGGTGTTCCTCAAGCTATTATTACTAATCATGGGAGTCATTTTCGAAACATCATGATGATTGAATTAACAGATCAACTTGGCCTGCGTCACGATAGTTCTACTCCATATTACCCACAGGCTAATGGTCTGGTTGAAGCTATCAATAAAGTTCTAGTCACTATGATCCAACAAATCATTGGTATTCATAGGTCAAATTGGCATAACATGTTATTTTCAGCACTTTGAGCATATCAAACCTCAGTAAAAACATCAACTGGTTTCACTCCTTTTCAACTGGTTTACGGTTTGGAAGCAGTGTTATCCATTGAATGCGAAATTCTATCATTGCAAATAGCCATAGAATTACTCCCAATCACTTCCGAAGAGGAGAAACGTTTGTTGTACTTAACTCAACTAGATGAGAATCGACGTGATGTTGCATTAGCAATCGAAACTCATGTGAAACGAATAAAAGCTCAGTACGACCGAAATTGTTACAACTCGTAATTTTTCGAAAGGAGACCTAGTCTTACTATACGATCAAGCAAACGATAAGCTAGGAGCTAGAAAATTTGTACCTATGTGGCATGGTCCTTATATTGTTAAGCGAAAGCTGGCAAAAGGGACCTATGAATTGGTAGATTTTGACGGTGTCTCTTTGGGTAAACCCAGAAATGGGCTTTATCTGAAGAGGTATTATGCTTAAACCTTGGTGTGGAGATTTTTGTTAGATTAGTTTCTTTCTAGCTGGTGTGTTTTAGATTAGAAATGTGTGCCTAGTTTAGAGAGTGCTTTTATCATTATTCCTGCTTATCTTGATTTTACTCTTGATATTGCAGATGTCGACGTCTCATCAAACATATATCGGTTTTGTTGATGGTGCTTGTTGTAATACACAGAACATTTCTTCCGCAGCTTGGGTTATCTATTCACCCTCTGATGAGTTAGTATCTATGCATGGGGTAAGCCTCAGTCAAACAACGAATAACATTGCAGAGTATAGTGCAGTGATTGAGTTATTATCTGAATCCATCTCATTTGGGATTCGGAGTTTGATTGTTAGGTTAAATTCTGAACTCGTTGTATTACAGCGTAACAGGGTTTATGCCATTAAAAATCCAGTGTTATTAAGATTATTTTTGAGAGTTCGTCTCTTGGAATGTGAATTTGATTACATTGAATATCAGCATATTCCAAGATATTTAAATACATTAGCAGATGCAGTTGCTTCTCGTATGTTAAATAGACATTTGCAATAATCAAAACAGTAAATTTAAAAACATTCCATAACATGTTATACAAGATAGTCAGTGATAGTGATATATCATAGCATAAAAGTGTGTCAAATATACATCGTCTTTGATCATAGGTTGAAAAACACCTTATGATAGTACAAAAAAACATAAAATGTCGTGTGAGTCTACAAAAGCGATCATCCTATCCCTGGTGATGATCACGATAACAAACCACTGCTTGTGCCACCCTACAAAGGAACCTCCTAAAAGGTCCAAGGACCCCAATCACATATTGTTGTAACCTAAGTGGAATATCATCTATGCTAGTCTCTGGAATATCTGCTGTCAAACGCTCTAAATGATTCTCCAATTCGGTTAGGGTCTCTGTAGATTAGTGTTGTGGGGCCGGTACTACTGCAGCTGGGTGTCTCCTCTCATAAGGCTGGAGAGTGGCTGGTCGTCGTGGACCCACATGTGCATTTAAAACTTTTTATTATCAATTTTGGACGATTTAAAAAACAAAAAATAGTTAAAACTTAGAAAGTGTTGAAAATGATTTTACCTGAATCATCCCACTGCTCTCCTGGTAGAAGAGCCATGTCTGGGTCACCACGATAATCCATCCCAGCATATGGAAAATCCTGAATCACAAAAAGTTGGTTCCTCAACCAACAAAAATACTCAGGTGGAAATCGAACAACCTCTGAACCCTCCTCAAGATGACGGGCCATCACTGCAACCCAACGCATTATCCTAGGCTCTCGAGCAAGATCAACCTCAACAAAAAGCTGTTGTGGGACCAACATAGATACCCTCTCCAAACCAAAGCTCACAACCAGAAAACCATATCCAAAGTTTTTTAGTTGTCCGTTATTTGCTCTAGTTAGTTGGCCTTTTACATTTGCACCAGTTGAAAATGGTACCTCAATAACAGTCTACTGCCATTCGCATCTGGGATCTGATAGCTACATGCAATGTTGCACTCCCGCATAGTCTGGTAACAGTAAATGCAATAACCATAAGTTCAAGACGGGAGATAGTTTTAATATCAATCCGTTTGTCCTCTGTTTGATCATTGCCAAACTCCAATCGGATAATAGCGACAAACTGGCCACCTGGCCTAGTCCCGAAAAGAGATAATTGTTCGCCTCTCCTGAGTAAACCAGTCAAAAAATATATGTCCTCTAGCTCAATTTCGAGTGGGTGGCCACCAATCATGAAACATTGGTCCTGTATGTTCCACCTGTCTACCATCCATTGCAAGAAATCTACTTGGGCCCTCATGCCGGATATGGCACAGAATTTAAATAGTCTGCATGCTTTTAATGCCTGTATTGTAGGTGGATGAATTAATGCGGCAAGGTCCACATCCTTGTGCTCGCGTTCCCGCCAAATAAGCATTTTGTATGTCGTACATTGCAAAAGAGACGTATTAGAACAATTTAGTTCAAAAAAATTTGGGCGGAAATGGAGAAATTTTAAATTTTAAAACCTATTTCGCGGGGTCCGCACCCGCTGGTTACGGACAGTGCGTAGGTCCGCACTCGTCATAAGCAACAGGTGTGGACCCACGACTTTTTCATTTGTAGAAAAAAGTCGGGGTCCACAGGCGCCGCATGTTGCACCTGCGGACCCCCACAAGCGTTTTTCTAAAGCAAATTCTCCTTAAAAAATCAATGTTTAAAGCCTAAAAACGAAATGTAAATGGTTGAAATGCAAGATAAGGATGATGTGGATTACCTGGAGCTGACGGTTTTCGATTCCCACAGACGGATTTTCAGCAATCTTCACAGGAAGTTTCTTACCCAAAAGCTCACTTCTCACTCTGAAGTCAAACGGTAAAAATGAATTTACAAAAGCCTTTTTTATAAGCTTTTTTGAATAAATGAATTTTTAATGTATTTATTTTTCACTTAAAAATGTAACTTTTTGATGCATTTTTATTTATTTTAAACAGGTATAAGTAATGTTTTAAGTTTTTGTGCAGAATATTGGATTTTCAGGGATAATTGATCATTTTCAACAAAGAAAGATGATCTAGAAATCGTCAGTACCTTGGAATCTGCATGCCCTAATGGCAATTTTCTCGCCTTCGACGACAGGTTGCATCATTGACCTTCGATCAAAGGATTCTATGACATGTTCGACATCAGCTCATTTATTCACATTTCATGGCTTGTACTGAGTACTTTGAGAGCCATTGACATTACTGGTGGTTTCTCTCACACTTGTTAACCGTTCACATCATTGACTGGTAATCAAGTGGTTTCTACCATGTTCGACTTCGACACATTCATTCACATGGATAGAATCGTACTAGTTCGGGAAGCAGAAATCAAGACCCTGGATCTAGTTTCTACCATCCAGGCTACCAGGAATTTTGTTATTCATTATACAATGGACTATTCATAAACAGATGGTTGCGCCCATACTGTGTCTACATATGTCTATACTCTTAATGTATTACAAAATCATTCCTGTATCAGAACAGTTTAGTTAGTTTTCTAGTCAGTTTTGATCTGAGCATGGGAATTCCTACCTCAGCGATGATATGTTCACACACACACACACACACACATATATATATATATATATAGTTTGCATTGAATGTTTTTACAGGTTCCGACTGGGGTGTCCACAGGATGATCCTTGAAACGATAAAGTACTTCACTCTTCTTAGATGACAAATTCTATC
>APFE031580475.1:29926-80587 GCA_000404065.3 Pinus taeda | reverse complement strand
TCTAAGTAATGAGGATAATTGTAATAATGACTAGTTAATTAGTAATTAGGTTGAAGAGGCATGTCTAATGGGACATGACTCTCCATGAAGAGGCACCTGCCTAATATATAAGCAGGCCCCTCACCTTCAATTGAATCAATCTTATACATACATTTAATATATATTCTTGTATCCTAATGGAGATCTACATATTCCAAGTCTTCTGGAGTATTTAATGTGAAGAACAAACTTTGTTCGCTTCAATAGGTTCATATTAATCTTGCAAGGTTTTCATATTTAAGAGGCAAAGCTACAATTGCAGCACTGTAACATTTATTATAAACACTTATGAAGTACTTGATTGATGACCTTTTGTTGAAACAATTGTTGAACAATGAAACATTGTGATTATGTTTTGATTGACATTAAAACAATGGGACATTGACCTAGATATGTATGACAGTCATCCTAGGTTGACTTGACAGTGATGCATTGACACTTGTGACTTCATGTTGACTTGACTTGATAAGTAATAGTAACCTAAATGGAGTGATCTTGTGTGTCATTAACTTGATGACACAACGAATGTATTTACATGGCACATAGTGATGATTTGAGACAAAACTTCTTGACAACAGTGGTTGTGAGCTTAGTACTAACAAGTAGGCAATCTGACAGTGTTGTCATAGCAACTCTAGGTTTGAGGTGAAACAGTGACTTGTTCCCTTCGTTGATATATGTACAACAGTGACCTTTGGTTTGACTTAACTTGGCTACATTAATAAGTGACTCTCTTTGATTTGACAAGTGAGAGTCACCTCATATGATAATGATGCAATTGCAGAGTTGTGATGACAGTAATGTTGCAGTGATTTGATTTGACAATTCCAATATGATGTTTTGACTTGACTTGGCAGCATTGTATGACAATCTGGAAGGTGTTTCATAGCCATATTTGAGCTAGCTATAAAACACGTATTGGTAACCTTCATTGGACAGAGTTTGAGAGCATTACAAGCAGGTCATAGGGATGACCTAGGCATTTAGGATTATGCCATCATCAGACAATTATGCCCGGCACTTGCAGAAGTCTAAGCAATTTGGTATAGTGATGTATTTGGTTGTCTCATAAGCATTTGAACACTTATTCATTCGTGATCAGTGTAGTGCAGTGATAGCATATGCAGTGATCAGTTTGAGCAGTGATGTGCAGTGGTCAGTGATCAGTTTGAGCAGTGATGTACAGTGGTCAATTTGAGTAGCGATGTGTGCAGTGGTCAGTTTGAGCAGTTGTCAATTGATATGACAGCATTTGATGAGCAGCTTGTTTAGTTGCTTGATTTGGTAGTGGTCAATATGAGCAGTTTTGTGCAGCGCATAGAGTGCAGCAATATCTTCTTTACAGCCTTCTTATATTGATTCAGAGCACAGGGGATCCAGTTTGAAAATTGTGAAACATGTTCCACCAGCTATTCAGGGTGGTAAGGTGGTGCAAGGCATGTGATTGGAGTCACCTTCAGGTTGGTGCCTGAGAACACTTCAAGGCGGCAGGGTGGTGCTAAGGTAGGTCAGAGCTTGCAGTTGGGCATTGTTGCATCCTTCAGGTTGGTGCCTGTAAACCAAGGGGTTTGGACCCTCCTTCAGTTGTAGCTGAAAACTTGATGTAGTTATTTCTTTTAAAGAGAAGAAGACAATTACTAAGAAGCGTTTAGTGGTTTTTGACCCAGAGGGGGTTTTCCACCTAAAATCTGTGTCTACTGTCTCTATCTTTCTGCATTGTTGTATGGTGTTGTTTATTGGTTCTGCTATCTAATACTAAATAATAATAATATTGTTGAAGATTAACTAATGCTCTGAAAAAAATTTGTAATTGCTAAAAAATATTGATTCACCCCTCTTAGTGTTTCCAACAATTGGTATCAAAGCAGGTTCCTTCAGTAGCAACTTAATAGCTGGACAGAAGATCTCATAATACAAAGATGGGAAAATCAAAGAAGAAAGTTGCCAAGCATTCAAAGGAAGTTCCAAGTAATAAAATAATTCTAGATTCTATTATCATTGCTAACGGGAAGGAAGCTCCTGAAGAAGAAAATGAAGAGATGGACGAAATCATATTTCAAAACGAGATGATCAAAGTTATAAAAGATCTTAAGTTTGAAAAAGGAAACGTCAAATTTCTGAAACATGAACTAAAGATATCAAAAGGACATGTCGGAAGCCTTAATAAGAAGAATGAAGAATCCGAGAAAATCATTAGCAACCTTAAAGTGCAATTGGATGAAGCCAAAAAGGTTGAAGAGTCACTTAGAAGAGAAATTGAAAAAGTAAAGAATGGAAGAACACAGAGAAGGAAAATCACACACTCAAAGAAGAAGTTGCTCTACTGAAACTACAGGTACAAGAAGCAGAAAAGAAAGAGAAAGAACTGATAAGCCAACAAAAGTAATATGGTAAAAGGTACGTATCTAAAGTTGATCAAAAGCAAAAGGAACACGATACAGCTGTTACAGAAATAGACAGGCTCGGGAAGGAAAATGGAAGACAGATGGAACAGATATAAGTTCTCAACAAAGAAGCAGAAAAGGTCACTCTTCTAACGCTACAAACAGAAGAAGCGGAAAGAAGACAAATCTCGAAAAGTCGATTTCAAGAAGACCTTGCTCAAAAGCAAGAATAACTTGACGCAGCTCTCAATGAAGTCAACAAGTTCAAGGATTGGCAGAAAGAACACTTGCAGGCTATTGACAAGAAAGATCAAGAATTGGCTCAATTGAAGATAAAGGTAGAAGAAGCAAGTAAAGCCCCATCTGACGAAGGCACAAGCTAAAAGACTTTGCAAAAACAAAATGAGTAGAACACTGATCGAAGTGAAGGACCAAAGAAGATTACGGATGTTGCAGCTCCAAAGAATGATGGTGAAGCGATCAAGGACAAAGGACAACAAAAGACTACACCACCGCCTCCAAAGAAGAACGAATATAGGAGACCATCCAGGTATGCTAATTCATTTAAAGGTTATTGTTTTTCATGTACTAACTTTGGACATATGGCTAGGGATTGTAAAGTTTTTGACATGTACAATTATCAAGGGCATTATCAAAACCCTAGAAGCAAGTCTGCAAGATCACGAGATATGTTTCACAATGAATTTGTCAGCATAAATTAATGTCAGTTAGGCCAAATATTGATATTTCATATGCAACAACTATGGTCATATAGCTCGTAATTGCAGATACAAGAAGAAATCTTCCATGAATGATAACCCCAACATTAGATGTTACAATTGCCACAATTATGGGCACATAGCTCGCGAATGCAGGTACAAGATGGAATCAACCATGAATGACAATCTTGATGTCAGGTACAAGAAATTATGGAGAAGGAAACAAGTACAAGAAGATCAAGCAGATAAGAAAGTATTAGCAGTCATGCTTTCAAGTTTTGTAATGGCAAAAGGTCATGATGAATCAACAGGAACATCTGAAGAGCTGGGTGATACATTATTTGAAGAAGTCAGCATGATGACTCTCTGAAAATTGAAAAGGGGAAGTCTATGCAGCAGTATGTGGCATGTTTTGAAGGTCTATCTATTAACAGGTCTACAATTAACAGATAGGCAACATTATGAAATCGCAGCTTCAAGTTAGATATGTCAAAATCCATAACAGGTTCAGGGAGAGAAGAACAGTTAAAGGATTATAGGTCCACAGTGATTGCTATTGACAGATTATTAGAAGAAGTTAAAAACTCATATGCATTAATAACAGGTTAGTAGTACAGAATTGCAAAAGCTCATGACAAGTTGATCCATATTCAGCAAAAGCAATCCGATGAAGCATAGCAAGACAGGTTGCAGCAAGTATTGAAAAAGGCATTTCAAAGTAGACAAGTAATTTGCAGGAAGACAGAGAAAAGCTTTTCGTCAAGGGGAGCACAAGCAGATTATAGGTCCATAGGAAGCAGGCAAATTGTCAAGGGGAGTCACCCTTTGCCGTTGATGTTAAAGGGGGAGACAAATCATGAGAAGGAGATCAAAATCACAAGAACGATATCAAAGCATGAAGTGAGGGGGAGTTGTACTCGCAGCAGTGCATGTGTTGCCAACAATGACGAAGGGGGAGATTGTTGGATGTTGTGTTTTCATTGATGTCAACCCTGGGGCTTAACTTTGACTAAAATGCTTATGATTGATGTCAAACAATTAAAGAACGCTTCTTAATAATCGTCTGGATTACATCAAGTTGGAAGCTCCATTGTTGGATGGTTGAAAACCCTAGTCCTAGGGTTTGGGTTCCTTGGACTGAGGACATACCCCAAACTTGTCGAGGGTTTTGAAGTAGCTAATCATTGAATTCGTCTCGGAGATCCACGTCATTGGATTCTCCTCATCAAGATGTTTCCAGTAGTATGTGGCACACCACATAGTTCCTCCTGGCTTGAGAGATAATTGAGTTTGAAATTGATAACCCCAGTTTCTGGGCTAAAACCCCAAGGGGTGGTGACTTGGCATAATTTCATTGATTGTAGGTCATTAAATATCTAGCATAAGGGTTAGTTATTTTGTTTCATGGAGAAGCCATCCGGAGGAAGGGCCTCACAATATTTTCCACCCCCAAGAAGTGTCCCTCATTAGTTAGAAGACTAATCCTCTCACCTAAAGGGCTAACAGCCATCTTGCTTAGGCTTCAAGGCAAGTAGATTTAATCATGAGTTTGAAAATCCTTCTCCAACGGCTAGCCTTATGAAGCCCCTCCTAATCTAGGGACTAAACTAGAAAAAGGACAACTAATGCACTCCCATAACACATCAGATCTCAACACATGATCTCATATTTTGGCTCTGAAATTTGGTCTGCCTGTGGAAGAACTTTTCGACCTTCCTAAGGAATTGCAGAAGGTAGGGTTTTATTTTTTTATTTTATTTTTGGTTTTGAACATCTTTACGATTCTCTTAGATAGATTGATCTAGCAAGTCTGAACTTATCCTCTCCCCAAATCAGCGAAATTTTTGAAGCCCTATAGCATGACTTTTCTGAGGCAGAGAAGCGTCTTATTGACTAGAACTAGGGCACATTTTCAGATTTCGGCCCTTTACTAGGGCATCATTTCAGGAGTGGTTAAGGCTTGAAGCATTATTTTTTACCGTTGCCATCAAGCTTGGTACCTCGGCCTCATTTCAGGACACTATTACAGCTGCAAGTATTGTTTTTTGCCCTCATTCAAATGTATTTCAGACCTGTCTCACTAGATGTCTCCTTTTGAACAACAAAGCTTTCTAGGCATCATGTACTAGTCAAAACAAAGGTCCTTCATTATTTTTAATTGAGTACTTGCTTGTGTGCAAGAGTAGGTCTCTGGTTGTAGATCTTCTACGCTAAGGCATAAAAACCAAAACTACCAATTGTGTCGACCTCTTCTAACTCCCAGCTCCCTAATTTCTTACAAGATCTCAGTATTTATTGTTTCAGATCTCATACTTGTGTATTAAGGCTTGAGTATTGTTTCTAGACTAGGTCAGCAAGCTTGTTTTCATATATCAGGTCTCAGACCTGTTAAAATTGGCAACTAGGACCAAATTCCACTTTGGACAGCTCATTTGATGGAGATGATGATTGCATTGAATTCCTCTTTTCGAGAAGACCAAAATTGATCTAAAGATCATCTAATTTGGATAGGAAGATGTGTGTTTTTGAATTTATGCCCGCACGTGTAAAGTGTTCAGGTCGGCCACATCATCATGTCGGGTCATGAAGCCCAAGAGAGATGTCACTTCACCCTCAATGACTTGTATAAATACAAGTGACCTCTCACCTCATTTGGCATCATCATCACACGCACATTTTCTTCTATCTTCTTCTCTCATTGGTTCGTACAGCTATTGCGTAGATCTTCTCTCGCACACATGTGGCAGGGAGGACGAATTTTCTGGGCAAATTGCAGGGCCGAATTTCTGGAGTGCTGCAGGGGTTTACCAGCATTGACCAAACACTTTGACTCATCATTTGACTGTGATTCTTGTGAGAAAAAATCGTTTTTGACAGGCTGTAAAGATTGGCACAAAAATCAAAAAATTCTGAGCACTTTGACCTGCATTGACCGTAGGCCTGTTTGACCACAGAAGTTGGCTTCAGTTGACTGAATTTGACTGTTGTTTTGTGGACTGTTTTGACTACTATTTGACCAGCTAAAGAGGCCGAGTTTGACTGCCTTTGACAGAGCTTCAAAGGGGAAGTTTTGCTGCTGTGTTGACCATCTTTGACTTTTTGGTTAAGGCTGAATTTAACTGCAGTTGACTGCAGATTTGACAGGTTTGTTTTGACTTTGATTTGGCAAGTCAACTTTGACTTATTGTACTCTCTCTCTCTATTGGACATTTGATATAATAATAAGAAGAATTGATCAAAGGGTTTTCCCCGCATTGGGGTTTTTCCTTGGCATCCGCCAAATCTGGTGTCATCTTGTCTTCTACATTTTGTTATTTCATGTTCTATCTACAGTTACTGTCAATGTGATTAATGGTTAATGTGATTACTATTGGAAACTAAATTGGAAATTGTCATTGGGCTGCTGAAGGATATTGAAGTAATTGTGCTAAGCATAGAACATACCATTGTTAACTAAAATTAACTTGGTATGAGAGCACAGGTGAAGACAAAGCCCAAGCAAGAGAGAGAAAAGCAATCACTAAGGGAGATCTGATAGACAAGATTAATGGACTAGCCTCAATGGCTAGTAAATCTTCTTGCTCATTTATTTATAATGCTTTTTTTCCAAGTTTCAATATAATGTGCTATTTGATAAATAGCACATTGTGTCTCTGTGTGTGTGTGTCATGTTGCCCCACTTACAAATTTTTGGGAAGTCGCGTTTCCAATGGATTTCCGTTTCAGAAATGCATAGCTGTTTCGCCGTATCATACAACATAGCTTATTTGCTGTTTGGAATTAAAGACAATTTGTTTAGTGCCCCGGATATGGCCGAATTCTGTTACATGTTCCCAATATGACTGAAACGCATTGTGTGTTCCTGATATGCCTAACTGTGCATTAGCATTATAATTTGTGTATTGTTGCAATTTGTAGTAATAGTAACTTGTTGGGATTACAAATTTATATTTCTCTATAGAGTAACTAATGGAACACATAATATGTGTAAAGCCCATCACTAATCTCCAAAAAGAATTGTTAGCTTCATTTAAGAGTGAAATTGCACACTTCTCAATACTAGCTTTGGTGCGCTTTATATTACAAAAAACATCATCATAAGAAAATGTTTTAGCATATTAACAATCAATAAACCATATAAAATGTAAACAGGTTAATGTGTAGGTCATAGACTCATACCTAGTTGCAAAGAGTTGCTCACTGGTAGGATTCATAACAAGACTTCGAAGTTTTCGTTTGTGCTGACTAGAGAGGAGAGTTCCTGTCTGAAAACGTAATGGTGATGGTCTTGCATTACTGCTGCCACCACGTACGCTTGAAATCAAATCCACATGCTCCTTCTGCTCTGCAGCACCAAATCAGCATTGTACAACTTGAATAACCAAGAAAAACAAACAAAACCTAACATTTATTAATTAACACTTACAATGGTAAAGTCGAACAATTCTTTTGAAAAACCATAAACAGTAAATGGTCTGGCAGAATACACAGAAGATGGGGTGCATAGGGTCATTCTACGATTATAAAGAAAAAGCCATCTCAATATAGTTAGAGAATGTTTAGAATTTGGGCAGCACAAAAACCAACATATGTGAGATTTCCGTTACTTATATCTCCTGTCATAACACATAGCAAATATTGGAGGAAGGAAAAGAGGAGTAATTGTTTTCTATACTAGAAAATACAAACAATCTTGGGCCATGTGTGTGTCATCGTTTGTCATAATCATTCCTGTGAGGCAGTTTCTGATAGTATAATGCTTCAGTAAGTGACATGCAACATACCTAACTTCCTCTTCGGTCTCTTCTCTTGTAAATCTCTACTTTCCAACTGATTTAAAGATCTAGCAGCAGATATATCTCCTTTTGAGGATGACGGATTTTCAAATTGGGATGGACTCCGACTCAAAGCAGCAGCCCTTCCACCAGATGTTGACAATGTCTTGTTGCCTTCAACTGGCCGCGTTGATGACCCCACTTTTGGGGTTGCTGAGGGGATCAGAAGTTGAGGCTTGGACTGAGATGCTGCCCTAGAACCACTCTGTTCTGCCTGAGGAGGGCTTGGTGACATACGTTCTGTCTTTACTTTTATTAGTGTACCATCTGAACTAACATTTCCGGATACATCTCGGCCCTTTTGACCTTGATTTTCCATCCGAAGTAATTGAGCTTCTGCATGAGATAATTTTGCCCGAGCCTCCTCTAGCTGCAGGCCTCCATGTTAACAACAATCGATCAAAGTCTATAACAATTAACTTGAAACAAAAATAGCCATTATAAATCACTAATTCACCTGGACGCAGTTTCAGAACATGTCAATGTAAGAAAGTTTCCCTAAACAACATCATACAATAGCTCAAAAGATCAAAATTTTCAACCGTCTTTTCTCAGGGTATTCCATATTTAATACTACTTTATATTAGTGCTCATCTTTAATTTTGAAAGAGGAATTAATGGAAATTCTAGCCTCTAAGACAATGTTTTAGTGCCCATTTTTTATTTTGAAAGAGGGATTAATGGAAATTCTAGCCTATGGTACAATGTTATATATACCAACAAAAAGCTTGCAGGATCCCCCTCTTCTCTTCTCCAGGGTTTTGGAATGTAGGGCGACTCAGCTCCCAGACACAATAGCGGTTGATAAGCCGCAGGGACTCAGGCAGATAGTTCGAGATACCTCAAGGTGAACTCCACCTTGAAATGGTCTGTTTAATCAATTGAGCTACCCATTAGGCTAGATATGTCTGTAATTTTCTGTAACTTGTTTTGCAAGACACAGAATTGTGTAATATCATTGTTTTCAAAAACAGAACTTGTATTACGGAAAGAGATGCAATTGTCATCTTTTGAAATAGTACATGTACATGTACATGCTAAATCATCATTATATCAAAATAGCCTTCCTGTTGCATAATCATCCAAGTAGGATAAGTGCATGAGATATAGGTCCTACATCTCGCTCTTCAAAATTGTTTCTTTAAGTTCTTACAATCTTTTCTTGAGGTGATCAATTGAGCTGAACATTGAATTTATAGAGCTCAAAAAAACAAAAATTATGAACTTATAGCAATGGGTCTGGTATAATCCCAGGAGAAATTTTAATTAAAAAAATTGCAGGGTGTTTAGAGTTGGAGAATGGTGTCCTACTGTGACCAAAATGAACTAACCTATTTGGCCTCCTAAAGCGCAAGAAAATTGATTCTAGAAGGAGCATCGGGCAAAAGCCTATTTTCTGTCTGAAATGCTATATTTCAGTTCACCCATCCAATTTTTATCTGCATTGTAATTTAAATTCTGTAGCAAATCCATATCTGTAACCCATTTGAAAGAATCTGTAAAACTTATCTAATGGAGACAATCAAGATTTATTAATCCTACAAATGGCTAAATTTTCCCACAAAAAGATTGCCAAGACAGCTTTAATTCGTCGTGGCAAAAGGACAACCTGGGTCTTTGCGGCTTCATATTTTTTTGTATTTTGTTCAACCTCCTTACGCCTGTACACAACCAAAGCTCTGATGGCTTCTACATCTTCCTGTGTAGATTGTTTTCCACTTTTATCACTGCTACTCTCATCAGAGACCTCCATCTTGGGTTTTTTGAGGGATGGCTCCATTCCCGCAATAAAGCAAGTTGGCTCCCTAATACTTCAATAACAACCTCGGACTACTTAAAAACTCGAGCCTGCAGGCAATATAACGATGAAATGCCTCAATTCCTTTAAAAACCGAGGCAACCCCCTTGCTGATAACCGAAAGACCAGAACCTGATGACCCCTTCTGATGTTTTAAGCTTCCACTGATCTGGAGGGGCCAAAGGAAAACGGAGAGAAAGTAGGCACAACTTACAAGAGACCAATTTAAAATGTGAGAAGTATACGACCTAAAGGAAATCATATGCTCATTTATATGACAATCTCTCATCTGAAACGGTGAAATCATAGTTGAGTGTTTCCTTTAAATCTTCATTTATATGACAGTCTCTCATTTGAAACGGTGAAATTATAGTTGAGTAACAACATACGTGCAGATCTCGAGGGTTCTCTTCGTCTTAACCTTAGATGGTAAAGAGGTCACGTGGGAAAGGTACTCGACTACCTTCGTGGTTATACTATGAAGTAGTAGAGCAATTTAGGCAGTCCCTTGTGAAAATTTAAATTTATTCTGAATGTTTTATTTTTTTTAATTTTTGTTAGTTTTTGAGGGAGAGAAATAAAACGATGGAACTTTAAATTTTATAATGTGGATAGTTATATTTTTATTATTTGTCCTTGCGACGAGTTTTATAAATTTGTTTTGAATTTTATTAATAATATTTAAAAATTCATCTATATCAAAAATATATTTAATATTCGAAATACTAAATATTAATTTTCAATTTATAAGTAAAATTATTTTTTTAAATAACATTTCTATTCTATTTTAACGGTAATTATATTAGTAATATTTAAAAATCTATTCATATAAAAATAAATATACCTTGGATTTGGGTGACTAAGAGAGGTTCAACTCACTTTTTTAACATTGATGGTTCTCAGTGCATGGTGGAGAATACTCACCAAATGGCGCTCATGAGGATTGCTCGCTTTAATATTCATTCCATAGCCTCGGAATGTGCCCTCCAGCGTCTCCTCTCTGGCTTTATAACCCTCAATGACACGGCCTCTTGGTTGCTTATCTCCCAGTCTTTTATCCATGTGACCTTCTATGCCCCTTCTTATCATAGCTCCATGATGCCCGACCCCTGTAGTTCAATCATGAGCAGCGAAAGAGGCAAGGGAAGAGGTCGCTGACATCCCCCCACCACCCTGGACGATGCCTATATTGCCACCATGTTTGTAACATTCATGAGCATATTTGCAAGAGCGTAGTAGTCATGGAAGAGGAGGAAACCTGCAAAGGGCACTCGTCCCTCTGGGCTCTCTCTAATCTCCTCGCTTGCCATCTTAAAGAGAGGGAGCAAGATAAATCTAAAGCCACCAATTGGATCGTTGAGCTCTCTATGCACCTCAGTCACTCCACCTCCTCCCTTAAGTGTTTAGCTAGAGACCTTAAAATTAATTACCCACCTAACCTCTCATCCCCTATTGTGTCCTCCTCGCGCTCACCTCCTGTCAACTCGTCCTCTTTGCCTCCCCATAGAGCTCCCATGGTCCCTCCCCCTAAACGACCAATGCTCCCTCCCCTCACCCCAGCCCTTATGGTTGTTTCATCTTGGAAGATGTCCTAGGGAACTCCAGTGACATGCAAGTTAATGGCAATACGCAGGTGCATGGAGGAACCAGCTCGATGACGATGAGGCTACAGTGCAAAATGTGCTAACCACAAGTGTCCATGCAAAACAATAAGTTGGTAATCGTCATTTGATTTGGCCTCTAAGGAATCAGAACAACCTTGCTCTCTTCGCTCAGCCTAAGTACGCCTGGTCTGGGGCCAAGGAGCTTCCAGTTCCATTTTTTTTTATCACTATCTTTCATTCACAATCAACAAACATGGCGTCGTGAGGCCCGACTCTTCACTTTTGATTGTTTCTCAGTGATATGTTTCCAATGTCAAATTGTTTAAAAAAAACTCAAACTCTGGTTTCCCCTACCAAGGACTGTACATAATATGTTTCCAATGTCAAATTGTTTAAAAAAAATTCAAACTCTGGTTTCCCCAACCAGGGACTGTACATAGTGTAAATTTTGCTCTGTTAATATAATGTATAAATGTTTACTTATAAAAAAACAAATATATATTTAATATTTAAAATATCAAAAGTTGAATTATATTTCAGAAGTTATGTAAAATGTATATGGTATTAGTGACTCAAAAATCATATTTTTGTTAATTCATGATTATAAAATTGATACATTTTTAATTTTTTTTAGATTAATTTTGATATTATAAATTTTAAAGAAGATAAAATTGATATTTCATATATTTTGTACATGGTAAATTTAAGGTTAATAAAAATATCAAATAGCCATAGGTTTTATGCTTAATTAATAAAGATAATCTCCAATATCAAGTATTAGTCACTCTACTTAATGGAATGATTTTATCTCATGTATAATAGTAATAATAATAAATTAATTTTCAGACCTCTTTTCCATCTAGTATAAGACCGGAGAACTTAGCTACGTTCAACTCTTCAAATTGTTGGTGGTTGTGAGTTGCATTTTGATATTAGGTGTTTTTTGGTTCTGTTGGTCATTCTTAATGTGGCCACTAAGTTTACACTAGCAATTTGTAATATATTTTTTATGTTTTATCAGCCAACCCAATTTGTAGGGCAACTGTATGCATGGTTGATGTAAACTCTTTCTTATTTATAGACATCATAATTCGACTTAGAGAAATAATATAGTACTAATAATAAATAACTTATTCATATCTTCAATATTTACTTTATTAGTTATAATAATATATAAAATTTTAAGATATTTAAGGTAAACATTACATTAGCATGTAAGACCTCTTGTTTATGTGAGAAGAATCTTTTTCATTCACCAATTTTGACCACTAAAAGTTATACTCCCTTTGAATTTATTTTACCTATTTCCAATATCTTTATTTTCGTTATTTTTAATTATATTTAAATTAATATTTTATCCATTTATAAAAAATTGCAAAATCTTGTTTTAAATACCTAGATGGGGGTGGATGGATATGGTATTAACGGGAGTGAAGGGGACCGTCATGACTGATGGGAGGGGAGTGATGCGCTTGGAAAGTGGCCAGCATGCGCGAGCCGTAATGGCATATACACATAATCCAGAGACTTCGTTCGTTGTTAAATATCTATGTCGAGACAGGAGGTATGTTTTTGCATCGGAGGTGATGGGAGTGTATGGGGGAGGGGATCCTAGAGCCTTGATATTTTGGGGTGGTGACTGGAGCAAGATAGCACCGGAGCTTCGTTGGTGGTTGTTGGCAATGGACTTTTGCCTTGTTGATGGCCATAACAATTCTACAGGTAGGATTTCCGGTGTGGTCTAGGTGTGGGACCCTAGTGTATGTGCTTGACTGATGACCTAGTGTTGCATTGGTCTTCCACCCGAGGTTGGCGTAGATGCATTCTTATTCTAGAGGCAATATGGGGCATCTAAGGACGTTGACTCTAATGCTCAGGTAATATCTTGCCCATTTGGATTCCTTATTGTGCTCAATTCAGTTTGAAAAGTTTTAGTATTTGATTATGGTAGCCCCTATCTATGTTTGGCTTCGGCGGGATTCTCATGTTAGTTTGCTCTTAAGAGCATTTCTTCAGAGGATTTCAACCCTCTTAGTGTTATCAAGTTTTTCTGTCTTTTGTCCTCGAGAATTGGCTAAGTCGTTGGGCTAAAAAGTTCTGCCAATGTGGGGATGCTAAAGGGGTTCGTGAGTTACAGTGGTCTTTGCAGTTCTTAATTCAGTTCAGAGGTTGTAGTATAGTTAAGGTTTTTCTAGGAATTCTAGAAGTGCTTTCTTGGGTCCAAGTTTGTGGTGTTTGTGACCTCTTTCTTTGGGAGGAGTGGAGCCCCTTTCTTCAGGGGGCATCAGACGGTTTCCACTGTGGTTGTTTTGGGAAACTTGTATGTTGGGTTTTTAGTATTCTCAATGGCAAGGTCTGATAAGTGGTTGTCCACTTAGAAATTATTATGTCAACCAACTTGAGAGATTACCTGATGAAATGTTGAGGCAGTGTGGACATCTATGGCACGAGGGGGTGATGCATTCAAGGGGGGCACCTAGAGAGGTTTGAGGTGGACCCTGGTGAAGTTGTAAACCCAACTACAGGTCAGTCGCCTGGGCATGTCTGTAGGATATTGCTACCCGCTTAGAACAACTGGCCACTGATAGACCAGAGGATAAAAACGTGGTTATAGACTTCTTAAATGACATATAGAGACACTGGCGGAGGATGCATGAAAGGTTGACCACTTTGCAACATGGACAGTGATGGCTTTATTAAAAGGTGGATCGATTGGAGGGCCACTTAGCACATATGGAAAAACATGTCCATTGCGACTTTAGCCTTCCTCCTTCACCTAGTACAACTTCGAAATATCCTATTCTGGTCTACTCCTCTGATCCTATATGAACTCCTTCTACAGGTGGATTTTGGGCACCTTTTGGTTTAAATGTGCTATCTGCTCTAGTTTTTGTAATAGATGGTTAACTATGGTTTTTTGGATGTTTGCACAACTTTTGGCCAAAAAATCCAGTAAGAGTGAGGCTAAAAGAGTTTTGGTAAATCAAGCCCATCAATGTAATATTTTTCTAAATTAATAGAAACTTTTGACCTAAAAAAAACATTGTAAAATATTTTTTTAATACAAATTAAATATTAATTGTTTATCTAAAAGATAATTTAATTTTTTTAAATACAAAACATTTATCTATTCACAAGTAAATTAATATTTTTCCAAATATCTAAAAATTGACATTGATTTATTTAAATATTGATTTATCTAAACATTAACTAATTATTTTTAATAAAAGTAACGATTATAATGTTTTTTTTTGCTAATCAACAACACTTTTACCAAAAGAAAAGAACATGTTGACCCACAAGATCTAAACATGTTACTCTTTTGAAAATCCAAACCCTCATGAAGACCATGATCACAAACTAAAATCAATTCTCGTAACTTTATTTATTTGTCATCATTTTGTATTCTAATAAAATATTAGGATTAGCCCTAAGGGTTAACTTTGTTGAAGAATGTAATTAGTGTTAGTCTTCATAATTACATTTGAGTCATGATGTAATGTATTTGTCAAAAGAAAGAAAAATCAATTTTATTATTTAAGGAATTGACTTATTAAAGCATGGGTTTCATGCTTAGGTCAATTGTTTATAGGTCAAAGCCTCCATTGTAGGATTTTAGGGCTTATGTCAAGTGTCCTTGTCCATGTCATAATGTAATAGGCCCTTCTTGGGCGTTATCAATCAAGAAACAAATTTATTTCGAAGTAAATTAGGTCTTTTATGCCTCCTCCACCAAGTCGGCCTCAAACTAGACAAGTCGGCCTAACTGAGGAGTAGAATCTCCTATATAAGGCAGTAACTCGACCTCATTTGGAGCACTCACTCACCAAGTTTGATCTGCAGTTGTTGGGGCTGGGCCAGAATTTTGCATTTACTGGAGGTCGAAATTATGGGTTATCATTAGGTTGAATCTATTGGACAAGAAGAGACTCCTGAAGTTTGTTGAATCGTATTGGAAGGATGACTTGATGGAGGAAGAAGTTCTTTTTGTCAGGGTCTTAGTCTATCTCAACTTGAATCTGCTAGTTGGAGAGTTTTTTACTGTGTTTTCCCCTATAGAGGGGTTTTTTCCTTGGAAGAGTGCCTACATCTGGTGTTTATGATCTTCGTGTTTTGCTTTTAATAATTGCTTAATGAAACAAAGATAAAATAATAACGTAAGAAAGTTAATAAGAACTCAAAGATATCACAAGTAATTATCAACATAAGATAATATTTTTCCCATTCTGATTTTCTAACATGGTATCATAGCTAAGGTGAAGAAGAAGGAAAAAGGTAGACTATTAAAGGGAGAGATACAAGGGTTTTAAGAAAAGGGTCACAAGGAGTAGAATATAGCAATATGACAAACACAATGAAGGGAGAAAATAAACTAGAAGGAGCCTCCAACTACAGGGCATGGAAAAAGAGGATAGATCGTATCCTCACAAAGCACAAAGTTTTGGACCTTGTTCAAGGAAAAGTCAAGAAACCAACAGAGGAAGCAGAGAAAGAGAAGTTCAGAAAAAACAAAATCTTGGCCATGAACCTAATAGTGGATGGAGTAAAGTACAACCTAATTCCATACATATCCAACATAAATTCTGCTCAAGAAATGTATGAGGCTATCTCCAAATTATTCACCATCAAGAACATTGGTCAAATAGAAAGCCTCAAGAATGAACTAAGGACAATAAAGAAGACAAGTGATAATATTGTATCATCATATTTTGTAAGGATATCTAGAACAAGAGATGAACTCCAAGCAATAGAGGGTATAGTACCAAAAAAGGAGCTCGCAATTGTTGCTCTTCTAGGACTACCCAAATCTTGGAGTGCTCTTGCATCAGGAATTAGCAGTTGGAAGGATAATCCAACATTTGAACAAATGTGTAATTCATATAGTCAAGAAGAAGCTCGATTATCATTAGTAAGCGACAAGAAGGACGATGAAGAAACAAACACCACTAATGGTTATTATGCTCATCACAAGAAGAAGAGAGCCTCAGGAAGTTCAAAGGACCAAAGAATAAAGTTGAACTATCCAAGGTTGAATGCTACAACTGTCCTTAGATGGGTCACTACAAAAATCAATGACATGAGAATCCAAGGAATAAGAAGAGAGATAGGGAACAAGAAAATATTGCCGATGAAGCTCCACATAAGAAGAACAACACTAACGAATCAGAAGTCAAATACTTATACGAGTAAGTCCTCTCCTACATATTATTCTTAGTCTTGTATTGTTTTTATTTATATTTTGATTTCTAGATTTTGTAGATCTAACATGTCTTGTTAGAACATTTTTGAATTATTTTTGATAAGTTGTAGGTATCTCTCAATATTGGATTAAGAGGGAGCCTTCAACATTTTACCAAAGATAAGTATATTGTTCCTTATTTCCTTTTTATGTTTGGTTTCCCTTTCATATCAAGATTTGTTTGAATTATGTGCTAATAACCTTTTCTTTGTATTTTCCTTGGTGGGGAAGATTTCATAAGACACAAAGGTTATGGAGAAGACTTAAAGGATAGACTTGAAGAATGGAAGAAGTTCTATTGCAAAGGAAACCTTTCAAGAATCAATATCCTACAAGGTTTGTTAAATAACAACTCAATATATGTCTTAAACTACAAGTTTTGTTACAAGGTTCTCTTCATAGAAAAAGGTATGTTCATTCTCTTTTGAAATTTGTTTTACGTTATTGACATTGTTATGTCTAGGGTTTTGAATTTTAAATATTAGTGTTAGGGTGATTAATCATTAAATTGAATCTACCTTTGTTATACTATCATTTGATCGTTCTTGTGAAACCTAACCTTTAGGGTTCACTATAAAATCCTAGCCTTTTTGTGTTTAGGGTGTGCTAACAATATTGTAGAAACCGTAGTATTTTAGGGTTTGTTGTTATTGTCAAAGTTATGAACCAAAACCTCAGATCTTGATAATTTAGGGTTTGTTGTTGAAACCTTAGGGCTTGGTAAATTTGGTTTTATGAACATATCTCTTGTAACAAATGTTATGAAACTAGCTCACAAAAAGATAGAAAAGGTAGATCAACGCCTTAGAATTCAGCCTCTTCAAGGGGGCAACCTCCTTTACATTACACAAATGAACAATTCTTGGATGATACAAATTACAAAACCTCCTTTCTATATATAGGAGTCTAAGGGGTCATAATATAACCAAGCCGACCTAACAATAATAATATAAAGGCACAAAAATAACAATATTGGGATTCTATGGGGCACAATAATAACATAAGGGATACAATGACAATAGTAATGGGGGAATCACTAGTATTATAGGGACCTAACATGCCCCTCTCCTTCAAAAAAGTGTTGTCCTCAACGCTTGAGTAGTTCTCGATGCTTTTGTATAAAATTCTCATCCTCCCATGTGGAATCTTCAACGGGTAAGTTCTTCCACTTGATGAGATACTCTGAAATTGATTGATTTCGTAGCTGTCGAGTTCTTATTTCTTTGACTGCTTCAGGTTCCAATATGATATTTCCTTCCTCATTAAGTTCTCGCAATATTGTTTGAACTGGAACCTTGTCACCTATAACCTTCTTTAAGCATGAAACATGGAAAACTGAGTGCACTCAAGAAGCTGCAGGAAGCTCCAATTTGTATGCCATAGTACCTATCTTTTGTAACACCTTGTACTGACCATAATACTTTGGTGATAATTTATTATCCTTCTTAGCTTGCTTGAGGGACATTTGTTTATATGGTTTTAGTTGTAGGAATATCCAATCACCTACATCAAAACTTCTTTCAATGCAATGTTGATCCGCTTGTTGTTTCATTCTATTATGTGCCAAGGTGAGGTTATCCTTTAAGAGTTGGAGAACTTGTTGCTGATGCTCGATGTGATCTTCCACTACTTGAACCTTAGAATTTTCTCTTATATATGATGTGATGGATGGTGGATGATATCCATAAAGTGCCATAAATGGCGTCATTTTTGTTGCAGTATGGAAGGAAGTGTTATACCACCATTCAGCCAGAGGCAACCATTTGACCCATTGTGTCTATTTATCAGATACAAAGCAACGAAGATATCCTTCCAAACATTTGTTTACTATCTCAGTTTGCCCATCAACTTGAGGATGATAAGATGAGCTATGAGCTGACTAAGTACCAAGACAAGAAAATAATTCTGTCCAAAATTTTCCAATGAAAATGGGCTCTCTCTCGCTTACAATAATCTTTGGGTTTCCATGTAGCTTTTGAATTGTTTCCATAAATGCAATAGAAAATGTAATCGCTTTAAATGGATGAGATAATGCACAAAAGTGTGCATACTTGGTAAGTTTGTCAACTACCACCCTGATAACACTCTTTCCTTCAGACTTGGGTAAACCTATGATAAAATCCATTGAAACCTCCTCCCAACGTTGGCTTGGAATCGATAAAGAATGTAATAGTTCCGGGGTCTTAATTGTTTCAACTTTATTTTGTTGGCAAACCAAACATTCCGCCACAAACTTTTGAATATCCGATTTAAGGCCATCCAAAAAAAAATCCTTCTTAACCTCGTGGTAGGTTTTTAGAAATCTTGAGTGCCCTCCTAAGGGAGAGGTGTGCAATTCGCTAAGAATATTTTGTTTGAGTTGGGAATTCTTACATAGGTATAATCGATCCTTGTACCATATTGAATCATTTTTCCATCTAAATGTATCATATGTACTGGGATCTTGTTGTATCTTTTGAATGGGTGCCCACACTTCCTCTTCATTCTTCCATTCATCCCTTGCTTCGTCTATCCAATCTGGTTGGATAATAGAAATGGCGCAAAGAAATGCTTCCACATCCTCGTCCTTTCTTGAGAGTGCATCTGCCACACCATTTTGCTTCCCTTTTTATTAGATGATTTCAAAGTCATAGCCCAACATATTTGTGACCCATTTTTGCTACTCTTCTGAAGATAATCTTTGTTCTAAGAAGTATTTAAGACTATCATGATCTGTTTTTACCTTGAAGTGTCTTCCCATTAGGTAGGGTCGCCATTTCTTAAGTGCATGTAGTATTGCCAGCATTTCCTTCTCATAAATAGCTTTGTGTAAATACTTTCCTTTGATTGGATGACTTTCGAAGGCAATGGGTCTTTCTTCTTGCATTAAAACATAAACAATTCCATTTCCCGATGCATCACATTCCACAATAAAGATATTTGTGAAGTCCGATGTAGCTAAGACTAGTGCTTGGCACATTGCCTCTTTAAGATGTTCAAAGGCCTTTATTTCTTCAGGAGTCCATGAGAATGCATCTTTCTTCAATAATGTTGTTAGAGGTGCTGCTATTCTCCCATAATTCTTAACAAATTTGCGATAAGACCCTGTCAACCCGAGAAATCCTCATAGATGCTTTATGGATGTGGGGATTTTCCATTCCATAATGGTTTTAATTTTGCTAGGGTCTACCTTAACGCCTTCATGAGATACAATATGACACAGATATTCCACCTCTTGTACTCCAAAGAAACATTTCGATATTTTTGCATATAATTGTTTCTCCTCCAATAGTTTGGGCACCATGTTAACATGTTGGACACGATCCTTCCAAGACTTGTTGTAGAATAGTATATCATCAAAAAATACTAACACAAATTTTCTAAGGAAAGGTTTGAAAATGGAATTCATCAAACCTTGAAATGTAGAAGGTGCATTAGTAAGGCCAAAAGGCAAGACCAAAAATTCATAATGACCCTCATGAGTTCTAAATGTTGTTTTTGCAATGTCTTCAGTCTTCATTATGATTTGGTGATATCCTGAATGAAGATCCAACTTGGTGAAGTAAATTGATCCATCCAATTCATCCAATAATTCATCAATGACAGGAATGGGAAATTTATCTTTAATAGCGAGCTTGTTGAGCTCCCTTTAATCTCGACACATGTGCCATGATCCATCCTTCTTGTGAACCAATACTACTGGAGCAGAGAAAGAACTTTGACTAGGTTGAATTATACCAGCCTCTAGAATTTTTGCAACCATACTTTCAATTTCACTCTTTTGGACATAGGGATATCTGTAAGGTCTAATGTTTGGAGGAACACTTCCTGGAATCAAATTGATAGCATAATCATGATCACAAATAGGTGGGAGGCCTTTGGGAGTCTCAAATACCTTGGAATGATTGTCCAAGACTTTTTGGAGATCTGGAGAAATGGATGATTTCGATGTGGGAACATCTAGTGAACATAATTGTCTAATTATGCCTCGTTGTTCTTTCTTTAGAAGCTTTGTCATTCGGTTAGAGCTGATTATCTTTCCCGATTTCCCTATGATACCCCTTAATTCAACTTCCTTTCCTTCTGTAGAGAATTTCATTAAAAATTCTTTAAAATTAAAAGCTATTGTACCCAAGGATTGTAGCCATTCGACTCCTAGTACAACATCAACACCACCCATTGGAATGGAAAGCATTGGGCTATTAAATACATATTCTCCCATGGATGGCTTGATATTATGGCACTTTCCTGAGCAATTTATGGTTCCTCCACTTGCAACCATCACTTGACACTCTGGTGCTGGATATAGGAGCAATCAATTCCCTTGGCTATCTTACAATGAATAAAATTATGGGTACTTCCCGAATCAATCAACACTATTACCTTTTTCTTCTTGATATGCCCTTCTATCTTGATAGTTTAAGGAGTGATAATTCCAGCCAATGCATTACAAGATATGGTTGGATTCATTTCTTATTTTTCTAGGGTTTGTTCTTGGTGTATATCCTCTTCTTTTGACGTTTCTTGTTCCTTTTATTCCTCCTCTTCACAATCTATCTAGAATAATTTCTTCTCGGCACACTTATGACCTTTAGTGTATTTGCTATTACAACAGTAACAAAGCCCTTTGCTCTTTTTTCTTCCAATTGTTGTGGTGTCAACCTTGTAGGTTGTGGATGGCTAGGGGCAGCAACACTTCCATCTTTATGATTGTGAGTGGTAGGCTTCCTTGTTGCCATAATTTTGCTTTCTATATTTCTTGCCAACCTGAATGCCTTCTCCAATGAATCTGGTTCCCATAGGCGAACCTCATGTTGGATGTTATCTTTTAAAGTCCCTATGAACACATCAATCCTATGCTCCTCTAGAATATATTTTACCCTTATATTCAATTTTTGGAAGTCCTCAATGTGCTCCATCATTGAACCCTTTTGTTTGAGATTTATCAATAGGATAAAAAAAGTGTTGCTTTTTGTATCCTCATAATGTGTTATCATTTCATCAGTAAAAATAGCCCAAGTGACAATTTGTTTATGAGAGCAAAGCCATCGATACCATACAAGCTGATTTGGTTCCAAATATAAAGCTGCAATGCGTACCTTTTGTGTGTTTTGCACATTATGGAGATCAAAAAATTGCTCCATTTGTAGTATCCATGTTTTGAGATCCTTGTCATCAAACTTCCTCATATTGATCTTTGGAACATGGTGGTTCTTCGATCCAACGTTAGAGTCTATGAAATTATGATTAACATTTATTTTGTTCTCATAATGAGTTTCCTTTACTACTCTTTTGCCATTAGTAACCATTTCTTGTGAAACTTTGTCAAATTTGTCTTCAAATCTATTTTCAAATCGTCCATCTTAGCTTCCACGTCGTCCATCTCAGCTTCCACGTTGTCCATCTTAGCTTCCATGTCATTCATCTTAGCTTCTACACCTTTCTTTAGACCATCCATCTTAGCTTACACGCCTTTCTTTAAACCATCCATCTTAGCTTCTACGTCTTTCTTTAAACCATCCATCTTATTTTCTATTACTTTTTGTGCGAGTGAAATTTGTTGCACTTGGTCTCATAATTTTAATACATCATGTTGCATTTATTCCTCTTCTTCATGAGTCATGCTAGAGCTTTCAGGTTGCTTACTAGGTGTTTCCATTTTCTTTCTTTGGGGCATCAATTACTGACAATAATGCTTCATTATTCCCTTTGAATTCCTTCAAACTAATTTTTCAAACCAAGCTTATGCAAAATTTAAAAAAAAACTACACACCTCTTTTCACTTTGTAGGAGCTTGATATTGAATATGATGTAATTTTGGATCTCTCAGGTCTAAAATTGCTTCCTGCGGTAACCTTCTGAGTAATATTTCTAACCCCGCAAGCCTTATCAAGATTGGGTTCTCCAATGAAGAGTTATGCCAAATCTCCCACGATGACCTGAGTATAGACTTGTTCAGTAGATCAAACTCGTACGATGTGCCACAGGTCACTGTTTCAAACTTAGGTTCTGAAAATGGTACCCAAAAACTACAGTCGTCCTCTTTCTGCCACTTTTGATGAAAATTTAATCTGATGCTCAGAGAGAAAGATATGACGATTTTCGCAAGGTGACCTATTTGGAATGTAATTCAGGGGTTTGCAAAAACTCTAACTTCCTCAGATTATATCTCCGAAAATATAGTGATAGTTCAAACCGATTTCTTCTCAAATGGGTTTTTTTGTTAGTTTCTGAAACTTCGTAGAGAAATCATTATAGTGAACATTCCACGATGACCTGTTTTAGATGAAATTTTGGAGCTTGCAAAAATCCTAACTTCCTCGAATCATATATTTGAAAATATAGCGAGACAAGATATGAAATTCGGTCCCAAGGTTCAACAAGATTTCTTCTCAAATGGTTTTTTTGTTTTTTTTTTGTTTGTTTTTTTTTTTTTTTTGTTCGCTTCTGAAACGTCGCATAAAAAAAGTTATAGTGAAAATTCCACGATGACCTGTTTGGAGCAACGAAACTCTAGAATCCAAAGCTCTAATACCAAATGTTATGGAACCAGCTCACAAAAAGATAGAAAAGATAGATCAATGCATTAGAATTCTGCCTCTTCGAGGGGGCAACCTCCTTTACATTACACAAATGAACAATTATTGGATCATACAAATGACAAATCCTCATTTCTATATATAGGAGTCTAAGGGGTCACAATATAACAAAGCTGACCTAACAATAAGAATATAAAGGCACAAAAATAACAATAGTGGGATTCTATGGGGCACAACAATAACAATAAGGGATACAATGACAATAGTAATGGGGGAATCACTAGTATTATAGGGATCTAACAACAAACCTGGTGAAAATTCCATGTAATAAAAGTTAATAAAGGGAAAAATAATAACCACGGTTGATGGGACACTTATTCCAAGCTTAATGTTGGCCAAGACATCCTAGTGTGGGTGTTCAATCGGTTATTAATGGCTAAGGAATTTGGAAAAGGCAATCGCTAAGGCTTTGGAAAGGAAAAATGTTATTTTTGACACATTTATTTATGAAAATAATGGAAATTAGGAGAAAAGGGAGGTGAAAGGTCACCGGTTGCATGTGAGGAGGAAAATGAAGGAAAATAATGGAAAATGAAGAAAATAGAGGCCTCATTCATAAAAAGGCTTATGATGATCAGTTGGTAACCTTTTGTTAGTTCAGTTTTGGAGCTCTCTCATTATTCTCTCTCTCTCATACTCTTGAATACTTAGAATTTTTTTGGAGCACTCTTGGAGGGAGTGTCATACTTGGATTTTTTGAGAAAGAAGGCAAAGGAAGAGCAAGAAAGTGCAAGAGGACATCGAGATCAAAAACTACAATAGATTTTGCTTGCAGGTACCGAGTTGCATGTATCTTTTCCTCACTAGTTTTGGCATGCATGGCATATGCATGTGGTTTGTTGGTTGTGATATTTCATTGACATGGAGGATGGTCAGGATTGACAGTGGATTTCCTAGCCTTGAAATTTCCTTGATAGCCATGGTGATTGTGGATTTGTTTTCCTTGTTTTATTTTGGTTGGTTCTCATGTTTCCTTAGCTTGGGTTGAGTTATTAGTCATAGAGGCCCTAGTTAGAACAACGCTCTGGAAGCCCTGTAAGAGCTTGGGTTGAGTTACTATTCCTAGAAGCCTTGGTTGGACAAAGGCTCTAGAAGCCCTTTGTGGGTTGAGTTACTAGTCCTGGAAGCCCTGGTTGGACAAACGCTCTTGAAGCCCGATAAAAGTTGTGGGTTGAATTACTATTCCTGGAAGCCTTGGTTGGAAAAACACTCTAGAAGCCCTGGAAGGCTTGGATAGAGACCACTCTGATGATCGTTTTGTGATGTCTAGCCATGAGGTGGAATCATTGTTTGATGGGTTTAGGTGGATGGCCTCTAGAAGCCCTTGATGGTTTTTTATTTATGTGTTCTATGAGATCCTACATTCATACTTGGAATATGGCAAGGGGGTGAATGGCTGAAGAGAGATTTGGCTCAACCATTCTATGGTCGGGTGGAATGTGGAAGTCCCATCCCGAGTTTGAATTTTACATCATTAATATGAGGTTATTTCTCCTTGTAATTCTTAGTATGATACTGATTATATGTGGTTTATATGTGGAATTTTGGTAAAAGTTTTGGGTTGAGTTACTAGTCTTGGAAGCCCTAGTTGGAAAAATGCTCTTGAAGCCCTGGAAGGCTTGGATAAAAACCAAATTGATGATGGTTTTGTAATGTCTGACCGTGAGGTGGAATCACTGTTTGATGGATTGAGGTGGATGGCCCCTGGAAGCCCTGGATGTCTTTTGATTGATGTGTTATTTGAGATCCCACATTCATGCTTGGAATATGGCAAGGGGGTGAATCGCTGAAGAGAGATTTGGCTTAACAACTCTATAGTTGGGTGGAACATGGAAGTCCCATCTCAGGTTTGGATTTTGCATCATCATATGAGGTTAGTTATCCTTGTAATTCTATAAGTATTATATTGGTTATATGTGGTTTATATGCCTGTGATTTCATTGGTATTTATGCTACTAGTATGATGGTTATATATATGTTTTATGACCATAGCTATATAATTCTCTCATCATGTTTTTACTGGTAAATGAATGAGCAATGTATCTATGACCTAATGGATGAAATAAGAGTTGATGTGTTGAGGCATCAATGTTTCTTAGCGATTCTCAACTAAGTATGAGACCCCTATGCTCATATATGTCATTTACACTTGTAGATTACATATCCATGATATGTTTGACGAAATGCCTATCATGGCTAGTAGGGGTCCAGTCAAGGTATTATTCAAGAACTTGCATTTGTACTGTCATTTCTTTGTTATTTTACTGTTTTGAAGATGTCATTCAATTTTGGGTAGTGACCTGGGCTCTGGGCTTGAAAAAGTGGCTCAAATCCCAGGGACACTGGCACAACACTATGCAAAATAGTCCCTGGACGCTAGCTAGTAGGCCTGTGAGAGAGTCTGGAGGTTCCTAAACACTAGCTTGTGAGCTTGTGAGAGCGTCTAAAGGTCCCTGGATGATGGAATGCCCATAGCATGAGAGCGTCCAGAGGTCAAGTGGTACAAAATCTTAATGTGACCCAGGGGTTGGTTGGAAGAAGGGTTGGATTGGTTCCTGAGGGTCCTAACACTGATGTTGAATGTCTGTATGGTGTGTTTCCTTCAATTCCACTTCCTTAACGTGACTTAGGAGGTCAAATCATATCATAGTGGCCTCTCGTTGCATGTTTACCCCGGTTGGCCTGTTGTTTGGGTAGATGTGGGAGGAGGGTGTTACAGAGTGGTATTAGAGCATGGTTCACCCCTCGGATTGGATGGTTTGTGTGATGGTCATGCATGCATGTTAGTTGCATGTGTGTTTCTTACGCTTGCATTCCATGTGCCTGTTCATTTTCATGATGTTGATTGTGGTTGTAGTGATGTCATCATGTGGAGGTTGATGTTGTTATTGTGGAGTGCCTCATCATAAGTGTATGACTAGTTACATGTTGTTATATGTCACTTACATGTATCATTTTGTATGCTTGGTTACATTCTCGCATGTGTTGGTTACATTCTTGCATGCTTGGTTACATGTATCATTCTTGTAGGTTTTATTACAAGTATTGTTCGTTTATGCTTAATTACACGTATTTATGCATGTGTGCGATTGGTTATGCATTGCTTATGCATGTTGATGTTTGCATGTGGTCAAGTGTAGAGTGATGTAATGGTTGTCGTCATGCATGAGGTCATGGTGTGCATTGTTGATAAGGTCATGAATTGATGACTGGACCCTAGCTAGAATGATGATTGCATGGTTAGATACTTATGTGTTATGTTTCTATATGATGTCATGATTATGTTATACATGTATCACATTGATTTGTTGATATTACAGACAAGGTATCCTCCCCGAGTTATACTAAGGTACGTTGGTTTATCATGATTTGGTTTAGCTGAGATGATATACCTTGCATGAAGAAATATAAAATCACTAACAAAATGGTATACTACAAAGACTCTTCCTATGAATTAGATGAGCAATATGGTGTTGGGAACTCTTCCAATTTGGTAGATACACTAAGAAGCTTAAAGGAAGAAATAAGGAGTTGTAAGGCAAATAATGACATAATCATACAGGCACGGGAGAAGCTAGCAGAGGTAAATGCAATGATACTTTAGGGCTTATTAGATTTGCAGCGACAGGGACATGAACAAGAGGAGTGATAGGGGATACTTTCCAAATGAGTTTAAGAAAGAAAAGTCACCAACATTTGATGGAGAGGTGAAGAAATCATAGGATGCAGAGGCATGGTTGCTTGGTATGAAGAATTTATTGAAGTTGCATGACTATTCAGAGAACATGAAAGCCAGAGTAGCTACATTCAGTCTCAAAGGTAAAGCAAACATTTGGTGGGAAGATGTGAAGAATTGCAAATGTATATAGGAGGAGGACTTGACTTGGAATGATTTTGAGCAGCTATTCAAAAGGAAGTACCTATCAAAGAGATACTTTGATGATAGGGCAAAGGAATTCAATGAACTAAAGATGGGATATATGATAGGTGATGAGCACATTAACAAGTTCTTGGAGCTATTGAGGTATGTGCCTTACCCCAAGCAAATTAACAAGTTCTTGGAACTTTTGAGGTATGGAGCTATTAGTCTTTCAACCACTTGTAGTGAGGTGCTGCACCACCGAACACTTTCTTTTCACCACTACTTATGTTCATGGACTACGCCTTAACATTCGATGCTTAGTTTATTTTTCTTTACCAAGTATTAAGATTAGCCTTTATACTAACGAATACCCATACACATTCATTATCCACAACAATTAACACATATACACAATTGCAACAGTATAAAGGGAGGGGCAACTCCCTGATACGAGTCTGCCCGATTTCAATATATTTTCCAATTTTATAAAAATACAAGTATCACCTTGCAAACCCCAAGTTTCATACTTAGACAAATATCAGCTCGTGTCCTTGCCATCGAGTTTCCACCTCATGCACACCTTGCACGGTGGTCACCTTACAATCCACACTTTGCTTTTACCAACTCATGTGCATAGGTGCCCTCACCGAGTACTCACGTTGTGCATGACTCGTTTGGGCAGGCGCGCCTTCATGCGGCCCTCCACCCGAACTCGTTCAACCGACAGGCGGGCGCACCTTCGTGCGGCCCTCTACTTGAACTCGTTCAACCGACGGGCGGGCATACCTTCATGCGGCCCTCCACCTGAATTTGTTCAAGACTCCTGCTCGACCGCGCCTTCATTCGCACGGTATACCTGCAGCTTCTGAACTCGTTTCACCGGCCGACAGCTCGCCCGAAGTGTGGGCACATAAGACTTGTGCCCTCTGAGCACTTCTGACCTACACCTACTCTTCCACTAACTCGCAACTCGTATGAACTCGTTCTGATGGTTGTTCAATGATGCCTCCAACTCGTCCATCCATCCAACAATATATACAAGCGGTAGCAAGGTTGGCTCTCCTAGCCGACCCACACCTAACTCGCCCAACCGACTCGTTTATTGCGTGTAGCTCGCCCATGAGGTGGGTCAGCCCGCCCAACTCGTGGGACCGCCCTCTCAACTCGTCCAACGCGTATAAAATTGTCATCGGACTTCCTTCCTTCGTATTTCACCTAAGTTGCTCGCTCTCACTTCACACGGCGATAAGGCCTCGGACCATAGGTCCTTACATCCTCCTCAATCTAAAGTCATTGTCGTCCTCGACAATATACCATCCCGGTAACCATCTGCCACCAAGATCGTCATCTCATCCAAGATAACCATCTCATCCTTGGTCCATGATATCAACCAGTCCATACACTACAAACATCCCTGCAACATATGCAAAACGACTGTCTCCACCATGTGTCATCCCATCCTATGAACTGTCGTCATATATTCCAACATAATGCCAACATCTCTCTGGTACACTATTAGCCCTCATGACTTGAACTAGTCGGGTGATTAGTCCAACTGTCATGCTCAAATCATAAGAATGCACATCCTTATGTCTACACCAGTCTTTTCTCATACACTGCCACATCCTGGACTCACCAAGAGTCTCTCCCATGCTCAGGTCCATGGAAACTCCATCCCATCTACAATATGTCATGATGCTAATGCCAAACCATTCCTGCATCATTTGTCATACTTGCTCAACCTGTTTTAAGGACTCACTGCTATGAGCAACTAACAATGAGCCCCATCTTCTAAGTCATCTAAGAAGATGTGGAGGGAGTAGAGCCTGAAGGCACACCCTCACTAATAAGCTCAATCCATCTGTCAGGATCCTCTATCTCCATCCTCTATAGATATGCAACTCGATCCTCCTCCTAGACATTCGGCCTCACATAAACATCGTCATCATCATCATCCTCAACTTCTTCTAGCCTTCTTGACAAATCCAAGATACTATCAGATAGTGTCCTGATAACCAATGACTGTTTAGTAAGCTTTGCCTCAGCAATAGTCAACCACTTACACACATCATCTATGCGCTTCTCATCCTCCATCTGCATCACTGCTAGTTTACAATCAGGCCTTGTCACACCAAGATTCATAGATTCACTAGTGGGTTACCAATGGCATTCAAAGATAGGATTGAGTTCGATGAGCCTAGATCATTGGAGGAGGCCATCTGAAATTTAAAGCATTGCTATGAGCAATCGAAGCGCAGATCTGAGATTAAGCCAGACTGGAAAGGCAATGCAAAGAAAAAAGGAAAATGGGACAAGAATTGAGTAAGACCACATGCTTCATGCAATAAGGAGAATTTTGCACCACCTAAGAGGTTCAAAGCATCTAATAGAGGACATGGACATCAATCTGAGGAGTAGAATAAGGATGTAGGTTGGAAGCCTATAGAGTGTTGGACTTGTGGCAAAGATAATCGCAAGAGAGATTGTCCGCAGAATCAGGGTGGTAGGCCTCAAATATGTAGTGCACAAGACGCAAAAACTGTTGGGGAAGTTGGTCAGAGCATTCCTCGTATTTATGTAACATTGGATAACAAACACGCAGACTATCAAGAACATATCATTGAGATGGACAATAAGCTTTGTGATCAAGTTATTTCTATTTTGATTGACCCTAGATCTAATTATAGTTATGCCAGTCCTGACTTGGTGGATAAGTGTGGTTTGAGTAAGGAATTTCATGCAGAATCTTGATTAGTGCAGTTGGATACAAGTACAAAGAAGTGATTTCACCATTAGGTAAGAGCTTGTGCATTTGATTGGAATGGTATGCTTTTCGTAGCACATTTGAATGTATTACCGTTGGGATCATACATTATGTTGTTGGGCATGGATTGGTTGTACCTTCATAGAACCAAGGTGGATTGCTATGACAAGGCCATTGAGTGCTTGGATGATAATGGGGAACCAAGAGCTTTACAGGGAAAGAAGAAAGCCACATCAGTTAGGATGGTAGAAGCTATGCAAGCAAAGCGTAGTCACAAAAAAGGGGGTGTGTTATTTGCAGTACACATTTATAGTGACAAGGGTAAGGAAGTTGAGGATGTAGATTTTTTGAGTAGGTACCTAGTTCTACAATAGTTCAAGGATTTATTTCCTGAGGATATTTCAGAGTTTCCACCTCACAGGGAGGTAGAATTTTCTATTGAGTTGGTGCCAGGGGCAGCTCCGGCATCAAAGGAACCTTATAGGATGAGCACATCTAAGTTGGTAGAGTTGAAGCTACAATTGAAGGAAATGTTGGACAAGGGATACATTAGGCCAAGTGTATCACCATGGGGCACACCGGTATTGTTTCTGAAGAAAAAGCATGGTACTCTTAGGTTGTGCATTGACTACATGAAGTTGAACAAAGTGACCATCAAGAATAGGTATCCGTTACCGAGGATTGATGACTTGTTCGATCAGTTGAAGGGAGCAACAATGTTCTCAAAGATTGATCTGAGATTTGGATATCATCAGGTATGCATCAAAGAGGAGGACATTTACAAGACAACCTTCCAGACCAAGTATGGGCATTATGAGTTTGTTGTAGTTCCATTTGGCTTAACTAATGCTATAACTACATTTATGTGCTTGATGAATAGTGTGTGGTGTCTATATTTGGATAAGTCTGTTATTGTGTTCATTGATGACAAATTGGTATATTCTAAAAATGAAGAAGAGAATGTCGAGCATTTAGCATCTGTGTTGAGGTTGTTGAGAAAGAATCAGTTGTATGCTAAGTTCAACAAGTGTAGTTTCTTTCAAACTGAGGTACACTACTTGGGGCATCTTGTCTCCAAGGAGGGCATTGCAGTAGATCCAGAAAAGATAAGGGCCATCATGGAGTGGGTAGCTCCCAGGAATGTAAATGGGGTGAGATGTTTCATGGGATTGGTAGGCTATTATAGGAGGTTCATCAGGAACTTCTCACATATTGCTTATCTTATCACGTCGTTGCAGAGGAAAGGTAAGAAGTTCGAATCGACAGAGGACTGTGAGGCTAGTTTTGAGCAGCTTAAGAATTTGTTGACACATGCACCTGTGTGAAAGATTACAGATTCAGACAAAGAGACTGTAGTATGCACATATGCTTGTAAGAAAGGACTTGGTGGAGTCCTTATGCAGGATGGACAGGTGGTATGCTATGAGTTGCGAAAACTGAATAAGGATGAGTAGAACTACCCCACACATGATCTTGAGTTGGCAGTGATTATACATGCGTTGAAGATATGGAGACATTATCTTATGGGCATGAGGTTTACATTGACGAGTGATCACAATGGTTTGTGGTATCTATTTGACCAACCGAATCTGAATGGTAGGCAGGCTTGGTGGTTGGCTGTGATTAGTGAGTTTTATTTTGAGATCAGGTACATCAAAGGAAAAGAGAACAGAGTGGCAGATGCTCTTAGTAGGCAGATACAGGTAAATCACTTAGCAACTATGAGCTCCTATGGCACATGCTTACAAGGTAGGATCTTGCAGGCAGGTCAGTAGGATGTCAGATATATGGAGATTATGCACAGGTTGCAACAAAGTATTGGTATAGATATAGGTGGTAGTACAGGTACAGGTAAAGTTGATAGTACATGTACAAGTACATGTGATAGTATAGGTACATGCACATTTACATGTACAAGTAAATGTACATGTACATGTATAGGTAGAAATACACGTATAGGTACAAGTACATGTACAGGTGCAGGCGCACAGGATTTGGGCTATTGCCTTACATCAAATGGATTGGCTAGGTTCAGAGACAAGATATATGTGCCAGACAGTAGTGAGCTCAAGAAGGTGATCTTAAGGGAGTTTCATGCGAAATCATATTCAGGTCACCCAGGTTATCAGAAGACACTAACAACAATGAAGATATTTTATTATTGGGTGAACCTGAAGAGGATGTAGCAGAGTTTGTGGCTAGGTGTTTTGATTGTCAGCGTGTGAAGGTAGAGTGTAAAGATCTAGGTGGCTGCTACAGTCGATTGCGATTCTAGAGTGGAAATGGGAAGTCATTTCCATGGACTTCATCACAGGTTTGTTGAGGACAGTGAGACATCATGATTCCATCATGGTTATTGTGGACATGTTAACAAAGGTTGCACATTTCATTCCAGTGAAGTCTACATTCTCAGCTAGTGATGTAGCACATGTATTCATTAGAGATGTGGTCAGATTGCATGTTGTTTCAAAGAATATCGTGTCATATAGGGATGCGAAGTTCACTTCCAAGTTTTGGAAGGATTTATTTGCAAGTTTGAGCACAGAGTTGGCCTTCAATACATCATATCATCCACAGACAGATGGACAGATAGAGAGGGTCAACAGGATGTTGGAGGACATGTTGAGTATGTATGTGATGCATCAACAATGAAAGTGGGAAGAGTACCTTCCATTGGTAAAGTTTGCTTACAACAATGAATATAAGGAATCTTTGAGGATGAGTCTGTTTGAGGCATTGTATGGGAGATCTATCAGTTGGAGTGATCTAGTTAACATGGCATTGATTGGACCAGACATGGAACATGAAATACAAGTGATCAAGAAGAATATAAAGGCAGCACGGGATAGGCAAAAGAGCTATGCAAATCGGAATAGGTTGTTCGAGGAGTTCCAGGTTGGGGAATAGGTGTACTTGCGCATCAAACTGAAGAAGCTATCCTTACGGATTAGATCATGTGCCGAGCTGGCACCACGGTTTAGTGGACCCTTTAGTATTATTGAGAGGATTGGGCCATTGCCTATCGACTTTCATTGCCTCCAAAAGTGAAATTCGATGATGTTTTCCATGTGTCATTGCTTAAGAAGTATGTTAGAGATGTTGATCATGTGATTGACTAATTTGTATTGCAGGTGGAAGCAGATGGAGAATTCCAGCCGGAGCCTATGAGTATATTGTAGAAAAAGGTGCTCATGCTCTAGAATTGAGCAATCTAGCAAGTTAAATTGAAATGGAAGCACTTTAGGCCTGATGAAGCTACATGGGAGATGGCGGATCAGGTGCAGGCTATGTATCCTTCATTGTTTGTCGGTTGAGGCAAAGCGGTTTTGGTATGATGTTTTGGTATATGTCTTAGTATATGTTTTTAGTTTATGTTTTGGTGATGCTTGGTATATGTACATATGTATATGGATGTAAATACCTCCATGAGCTTTGTTATAAAGCTCCAATAAGTGGTATGGGTGTCATGTCATTATGATGTCATGTTTGTTATGTTTTCATGTTGGTTTTCTTATGAGAAGGTTGATCATTGTAAATATTGCATCGAGCTAAGTTATAAAGCTCCATCAACAATATATTTTGCTTATAGCAGTTTTGTGGTTATAGGTGTTGTTGAACACCGAGTATGGTGTTCCCCCAAGGGGGAGGGTTCTGTAACAGCCTTGGTGAAAATTCCATGTAATAAAAGTTAATAAAGACAAAAATTATAACCACGATTGATGGTACACTTATTCAAAGCTGAATGTTGGGCAAGACATCCTAGTGTGGGTGTTCATTTGGTTATTAATGGCTACAGAATTTGGAAAAGGGAGGTGAAAGGTCACAACTTGCATGTGAGGAGGAAAATGAAGGAAAATAATGGAAAATGAAAAAAATAGAAGTCTCATTCATAAAAATGATCCTGAGTATCAGTTGATAACCTTTTGTCAATTCAGTTTTGGAGCTCTGTCATTGTTCTCTCTCTCTCATACTCTTGGATAGTTAGATTTTTCTTGGAGTAGCCTTGGAGGGCGTGGCATACTTGGATTTTTGGAGCAAGAAGGCAAAGGAAGAGCAGGAAAGTGCAAGAGGACATTATGATCAATAGCTACAATGTATTTTTCTTGCAAGTACCTAGTTGCATGTATGTTTTCCTCACTAGTTTTGGAATTCATGGGATATGCATGTGGTTTGTTGGTTGTGATATGTCATTGGCATGGAGGATGGTCAGGATTGATAGTGGATTACCTAACCTTTCCATTTTATGGATAGCCATGGTGATTGTGGATTTGTTTTCCTTGTTTCGTTTTGGTTGGTTCTCATGTTTCCTTAGATTGGGTTGAGTTATTAGTCGTGGAACCCTGGTTGGATAAACGCTCTGGAAGCCCTGTAATAGCTCGGGTTAAGTTACTAGTCCTGGAAGCTTTAGTTGGACAAACAGTCTGGAAGCCCTTAGTGGGTTGAGTTACTAATCCTCGAAGCCCTGGTTGGACAAACACTTTGGAAGCTTGGTAAAAGTTGTGGGTTGAGTTACTAGTCCTAGAATCCTTGGTTGGACAAACACTCTCGAAGCCCTGGCAGGCTTGGATAGAGACCAATTTGATGATGGTTTGTGATGTCCGACCATGAGGTGGAATCACTGTTTGATGAGTTGAGGTGGTTGGCCCCTGGAAGCCCTGGATGGCTTTTGATTGATGTGTTCTGTGAGATCCCACATTCATGCTTGGAATATGGCAAGGGGGTGAATGGATGAAGAGATATTTGGCTTAACAATTCTACGGTCGGGTGGAACGTGGAAGCGTGGAAGTCCCATCTCGGGTTTGGATTTTGCATCATCAATATGAGGTTATTTCTCCTTGTAATTATATGAGTATTATAATGGTTATATGTGGTTTATATGCTCGTGATTTCATTGGTATTTCTATTGCTATTATGATGGTTATATATATGTTTTATGACAATAGCTATATATGGCTCTCATCATGTTTTTACTGGTAAATGAATGAACAATGTATCTGGCCTAATGGATGAAATAGAAGTTGATGTGTTGATGCATCAATGTTTCTTAGTGATTGTCAACCAGTTATGAGACCCTTATGCTTAGATTTGTTATTTACACTTGTAGATTACATATTCATGATATGTTTGATGAAATGCCTGTCATGGCTAGTAAGGGTCTAGTCAAGGTCTTATTTAAGAAATTGCATTTGTACTATCATTTCTTTGTTATTTTATTGTTTTGAAGATGCCATTCAATTTTGGGCAGTGACCTGGGCTCTGGGCTTGAAAAAGTGCTCAAATCCCAAGGACACTGACAAGACACTGTGCAAGATAGTCCCTGGACACTGGCTTGTACGCTTGTTAGAGCGTCCAGAGGTCCCTGGACACTGGCATGCCCATAGCATGAGAGTGTCCAAAGGTCAAGTAGTCTAAAATCTCAGTGGGATCCAGGGGCTGGTTGGCAGAAAGGTTGGATTGGTTCCTGAGGGTCCTAATGCCGACATTGAATGTTTGTATGGTTTGTTTATGTCTGTTCCACTTCCTTAACATGACTTAGGAGGTTGAATCATAGCATAGTGACCTCTCGTCACATGTTTACCCCGACTGGATGGTTGCTTGGGTAGATGTTGGAGGAGGGTGTTACATCTCTTGCAATTGTTATAGCAAGATCCTAGAAATGAAACCCTAAGTGTATATTCGTATGTATGATCAAAACCCTAGTCTGAATGAAATTTTTGTATATCTAACTTTGATGTATTAATGTTTATGTCTTGAGTTTACCTAGTAGATATTATTGTGAAATGCTAAGGCATGATTATGAAACCTTAGATATGTACATGTTGATGTTTTAGTTTGTTAAATTTAGGGTTTGTAACAAAACCCTAGTAGAGTCTGGCATGAAATTCTAAAAGCATATTGTTGAAAACCTTAAATGTATAATACTATGATTGTATTGTTGTTGAATTGCTTATATCTAAGGCTTCATGTCTTAAAGATGGAGTCTAGGGTTTATGAAAAAACCCTAGCAAGAAATTGAAGTCTAGTATATAAAAATATGTGTCTCTTGTTGATTATGAACCTAACTAGGTTTAGGTATTTGATGTCTAAAGTTTGAATGTTTTGATTCTCTCATTATAATGACATGATAAATATATTATAGTTATCTTCATGCAACTGTATATTTGTATTTGATTGTACTTGTTGTTGAAAATTTGCAGTTACATAATCTTCAAAATATTCATAAATTGAAGATGGTATTGTTGAGCATGATGAAGGAAGCTATAAGTATGATGATGATCAAAATAACCTTGATGATCTAAGAAATAAATGAAGCCTTGAAAGAATGAAGTTTCTCCAATGTTATGGAGTTTTTGAACTCCCCAAATTGAGAGGGAGGGCATATTATGACAATCATAATGAATACCACGAAGTAAGACTGAATCTGAATGAATGTAAGTACTATAGATGAATGTCCATAATTCATGAAGTTATAAACAAAAGACTTGAGAAGTACTGAAACTATATTTGGTGTTGTTGAAGAAATGGATAATGAAAACTTCTGATAAAATGGAAGAGATATAAGCAACATCAGAATGATTGAGGACCTCGAAGGTTTGTGTTTACTTGTGTATATCCATTTGAAAGCTTATTACTGAATGGGGTTGTGATTGTGTAGAACCTCTCCATAAAAGTTTGAACATTTGAAGTATTCTTGGATTGGTTGATATATCAAATTTAATTGATTAGGAGAGATGAAGCATCTTATGGCAAGATGCTTGGGAGGAAATCTAGTCAGCCTATGTGTTTTTGTCTAGATCCCGAAGTAGGGAGGGTGGCGTTGGCCATGGAGCTCCGAACTTGGATACACACCTAGATCCCTGGGTTGTTGGTAGAGCTTGAAAGCTTGATGGTACCTATAGTGGCTAAATCTTGAGTCCATTTTAGTCCCACCCGATTAGAGTACCCTAGTTAGGTATCTAATCTATAGCACTATGTGTGTTGTGACTCTTCATAGAGCATATCATTTTGAGATCTTCCATGTACCTATATATATATATGTAATTATGAGTACCTCCCTAGTTAAGAGGGAGTGTTCAATAATGTAACTAATGTTGGTCTTCATAATTATATTTGAGTCATGATGTAATGTATTTGTCAAAAGAAATAAAAATGAATTTTATTATTTAAGGAATTGACTTATTAAAGCATGGGTTTCATGCTTGGGTCAATTGTTTATAGGTCAAAGCCTCCAATGTAGGCTTCTAGGGTTTATGTCAAGTGTCTTTGTCCATGTCATAATGTAATAGACCATACTTGGGCATTATCGATGAATAAGAAAAATTATTTTAATGTAAATTTGGTCTTCTAGGCCTCCTCCACCAAGTTAGCCTCAAACTGAACAAGTCGGCCTAACTGAGGGGCATAATCTCCTATATAAAGACAACAACTTGACCTAAGTTGGAGCACTCACTCACCAAATTCGATCTGTAGTGGTTAGGGCAGTAAAAAGTGTGAAATTCAAGGAAGAAGGTGGAAAGGGCTAGTGAAGGAGAAGGAGGTCTCTATCAGGCACAAGAAGTCAAAATTCTCTCTCTCTCTCTCTCACGTGTGAAGTTGTTGGACAAGAAGAGACTAATGACGTTAGTTGAATCGTAAGAGAAGACTGACTTGATGGAGGAGGAATTTATTTTGGTCTAGGGCCTTGGTCTATCTCAACTTGAGTTTGTTAGTGGAAGAGTTTGAATGGGTTTCCCCTATAGAGGGGTTTTATCCCACACATAGTGCCTACATCTGGTGTCTTTGATCTTCATGTTTTTCTTTCAATAATTGCTTGATGAAACAAAGATAAAAGAAGAACATAAGAAAGTTAATAAGAACCGAAAGATATCACGAGTAATTATCAACATAAGAAAATCTTTCTTCCTTTTTGATTTTCTAACAAGCTCTATTGGTCGAGTCCCCATCGTTAAAGCATGTTTGTTATTGAGAGATCATGGGTTCAATTCTCTCGATGCCCTCGAGTTCAGGGTCCATGGTTGAGTTGGCAAAAATTGATCCCTTCAGGTGGATCTGGCTTGTACAAATATTTTGTGGATGTAGTGGTCATCAATCTCTAGGGTATGTGAACCACATTAAAAAAAAAAAAACAAAAACTAAAAATGATATATATATATATATATAATATATATATATTATATATATATATATATATATATATATATATATATATATATATATTATATATATATATATTATATAATATATATATATATATTATATATATATATATCGAATTGAAGGTGTCATATACGTTTGACATGGGTGGTTGGGCGGAATCATTGTGATCCTCTCCACCTAGGTTCAAGTCTCATAAGTTGACATGTTTAATCTATGGAATATAGTAACTATGTTGTCCTCTTAAGTGAGTATATATTATGGGTTGTCTAGGTACCAACAACTTCTCTCTTACCTTTTAGTTGAGAGAGATCAATTTCTTTCCCCAAGCAATCCTTAATGCCCAAAATTTTTCTTTGGAAAAAAAAATCTCATTAAAGGAAATATAACTTAGACAACGCCATAAAGTAGCTAATGAAATGTGAAATAATTTTTGATGTCGTTGTGAAAGACAACCTTGGGTCTACAAGGGTTAGAAGATTATTTCGAGAAAAAGGAGGAAATGTTTGAAAAACGTAGCGTAGATTCCTTGGAGTGACCACTAAAAATGAAGCAAACATTAAGGAATTGATATAAGTATTGAAATTTTACACGGTCATGGATTCCAAATATATTGAGATGGAGCTCAACTCAAATGTGATCATTGCCTTATTGCTAGTCAAAGTCAATAAAAAATATTAGTTCCTTTAGAATATAATATGCTTATTAAAACACATGCTAAACTACAAGAATGTAACTTATAACCATCTTAATTGGAGTAACCTACAAGCTTGTCGAATTGCTTGCTAATAGGTAAATTATGAAAGTGAATAAAACCTGAAGGTGGTTGAGGTTTGAATGAAATTTAGGGAACCATAAAGGTGGGAAGATAATATTTGGCCCTTACTTCTCTTCCTCTCCTTCGACAACTGGCCCGCAACATCCCCCTGACCACCCCATCCCTGCACAAAACCACCTTTTCCTCTAAGCACAACCTTAGGAATTTATGGTTGTGATAATATTTATGAAGTGAGTTATGGTAAATATGATGATATGATCAAGGATGTCCTTAAGCCAAGAAACTTTTAGGGGCTAAATTTTTTTCCACAGGGAAATTTTCCATTTTTTTCAAAAGCATTTGTTAATTTCCATTTCATTCATTCAAATTGTATAGCATAAAAGTATTTTACTCTAAAAAGCACCAAAACAATTTTGAAACTATATAGAATCGTTGGAAATTTTAATACTTTTACAAAAGTATCATCAAATATTTTATGATTTCCATTTTAAGAATTAGTAATATTTGTCGAGGTTTCTACACTTTAAGATAAGTATGGATCCTTAAAATTTTCCTTGTCTTTGAGGCATGGTTCATCCCATTATCCCATGTCTTGGCTCAAAGGGGTAGACTAGGATCCAAGTGGGTGTTCAACAAATGAGTTGTAGTCTAGTACCTGTGTATCAATCCTTGAGATGATGGAAGATCTCAACTGAGTTGCATTACTAAGACTTAAGTTTATGGGAGAAGATAAAAACAAGACTAGGACAACCATATCTAAGCTCATAATGATGAAACCCAAATAATACGTACTAACCCTTAGATTCACCATTACATGGTGCATCACAATAAAACAAATACACAACCAATCATAGCATCACAAATAGGAATTAATGTAGAAGAACATAAAACCGAGAAGAGTAAATCATTGTATACACCATTAATACAACAAAAATTATTTCAAACGAGGGTCTCATTCCATTCAGCTCTAGTACCAACAAATACATGCTTGCGACAATATTATAGACTTCATCAATTTCTAAATAATTGTTTCTTTCCAATAAAATACTCAACCTATAACCATCAAGATATCGATTAACCCTTTCCTAACTCACAACATATGCATTAATACATGCTTTCTATTAAGCAACATGATCCCATTCAAATTTAGGAACCATTGTCCCGTAACTAGCAACATTGATGTCTTATTATTGATCTCTCATAGTTCCAAGCAAGTGTTGGCAATTTTTTATGACTTTGTCTTCGTCCCTTATAATCTACTACTTATCCACATATCTTCTTTTATAATTTCTTCCACTTCTAGCTATCCTCGTATTTCCCAAAATGATAACACAAATTTTGAGTACTTATTTGTTGACCCGGTGCCATTATCTCCATTATTAAAATGAAGGGGGCAATAAGTTTCAACCATACCTATGAACTCACCCTCAAGAAAACTCGAGATTGTTTCTCCAAACAGAGCGGCTAACTTGAGAGTCTAAAGTTTGAAATCCTATATGGCATGAAAATCACTATCCACTTAGTCATCAAAATATGTGTACCCACCACGAATGCTTGAGAATGTCCTTAATTATGTTTGGTTGGTCTCTTCTCTTAAACATCGATTTAACATACCCAATACAACCTTTAACTATTGAGGATACAAGGTATGTAAGGCCCTATCCCAGGGTCTTCTAATAGATTTGTTTTCTTTGGAAATTAAATACAATAAGAGGCAATAATTTACTTTCTTACAAGACATTTAAACAATGAAAATTTACCATTTACAATCTAATCCTTACAACTAGTAGTGAACATTTCATTTCAATAATTTACATAAGTAACCTATGCATAGAGGAATACTTGTACTGGTGGCTGGAGATGCCCTTGAGTTGTTGCTCCTACTGAAACGTTCCTCTTGACTATCGACTGGATTTACCTCCCAGCCAACTAGGAAATAATTCCTAGCCCGAGAAACCTCCATAGGCTTCCTAGCCCTCCGAGCCCAAGTCCAACCAGATGTAGTGTGTGTCGAAGATGAATAATCTAGACCAAGATAAACAATAATCCCTCCAAACTCCAAGCCCAAGAAACCTCCACAGGTTCCCTTAGCTCTCCCAAAATCACAACCAACTCAAAACCAAAAGCAAGACCTAACATCTCCCTTTCTCTCTTCCTCCTCCCCCTTTTATGCCTCTCCTCTCATCTCCCCCTCAACCATCTCTAATTAATGTCATTAAATTCTCCTTCATCTTTATAGTTGACTTCTCTTCTTCCAAGTAAATCTGAAAGTACATTTGGAAATGTGATATGAATATAAAATTGAGAAATTAATGGGAGATGACCATGTCCTCTCCCAAGTAAATCTGAGAGTACATTTGGGAATGTGAGATATATATATTATATATATATATATTGGTAATTAGTTGGAGAGGACCATGTCTTCTCCCAAATAAAAGTGAGAGTACATTTGGGAATGTGAGGTATGAATATAAAATTGGGTAATTAATTGGAGAGGACCATGTCTTCTCCCAAGTAAATGTGAGAGTACATTTGAGAATGTGAGATGAATATATAAATTGGTAATTTAGTTGGAGATGACCATGTCTTCTCCCAAAGAAATGTGAGAGTACATTTGGGAATGTGAGATGAACATTTAAATTGGAATAATGGTAGGAGACTATATCCTATCCAAGGTTAATTTTGAGAAGACAAGTTGGAAATTTGATTAATAGCAATAATAAATTTTACCTCTATAAATAAAATTTACAGTTTTTTCAAATGAAGGCATTCACCAATATTTCTCAATATTTTCAGGTAATGTAAACATTAATAAAATTCGCATGATAAGATTTAGTGGGGCATTACATACACCCCTCCTTCAGAAAACTTCGTCCTGAAGTTAGAGTGAAAAGATACAAGGAGTTCGAAGGCATAACAAAATAGAGAGAGTTGTAGTAGTAAAATTGATAAGCCAGACAATGACATTACTTCCCCCCAAGAGTCTCCAACTGATCTATATCCTCCTATCCATCATGACCTACTTCCATTCCCACCCTATCTCTCCCCTGTTTCTTTATCCAATGGCATCGGCCATCCTAACCACTGATAAAACCGACATGGTGGAAGCGTCGAATACATCGACCTAACTTTCCCAATAGGCAACTGGCAATCATCATCACACGTCTAGGGGAGTGTGTCCACCAAAACCCTCCCATGATTCCAGTTTTCGGAGGATACACAATGGGAAATGCCTCCACCCCTCCTTACAACTAGGGTTAACACCCTAATACGAACCACACTACAACGCTGGTTGGACTTGTCATCGAGTAATCTAGTCAGGTAGTCTTGCCACCTGTCATTTATATTTTACCCTTGTAATAAGAGTGTATATCAAGTAGATACCAAATGTAATAGAACAATGTACATCTTACCTTTCCTCATTGGTCGTCTCGACCTTCCCCAAAGGAATAGTAGTTCTTGGTTATCATACAGTGCTTTCCAATCTATAGTTTAGTTCTCATCCATGCATATATATAACCAGAAAATAGATATAGATACATGATCTTAAACAACATGTTTATTAAGTCCAGTATCCACGTGTCAATTTTTGTTGTTCATACTGGAAATAAATCTTACATTAGATAAATCATAATTTCACTAAGTCATTGATTAGACAAATCATATCTACTTAAGCCCTATACGATGGAACAATAACTTTGACAAGTCATGCACAAGATAAATTGTAACCAAGTAAGTCATACATTTGGTCATACATCCAACATTTCCATCATCAATACCAAATCCATCAATTGATTTTCACATGTCCAACCAAATGTATACAGTGTTCATAAATAACAACATGGAACTACAAAATAGAACCTTAACCTAGGTAGCTATCTACGTTAAAATGGGCATCATAAACACTCGTGTAACATCCTTGTGGAACCCCTCGATAACAATTAGAGTTGAAACAGATTCAACTGTCCGTCATGGAAAATAGCATTTGAACCCGGATATGCTATAAGGTGGTAAGCAACGGATTAGTGCACTATCAATTCCACTAGAAGGTGCTAGTATAAGTTTCATGCATATAATTTCTTTAATACCTTAGTGAATATAAAAGTCGCACTCTTCCAATTTGATGGTTTTTCATCTTCCAAACCAATTAGTTAATCTTGAAAATAAAAGACTCAAAACTTCAGAAACCGTTTCCAACATGATTTTCATTCTTTATTTTATTTTTGTAAATTAACAGAAATGTCCTCTAAATGTCAAAGGTTCAAATTTATTATATATTTAATCATGGTTTACTAGTACTAAAACAATTTCATGATATATATTACAACTCACAATATGACTAGACAAATGAGAAATAATTAAACGAATGGAACAATTGCCTTTGCCCTGCTGCTATTAGTAATTCCCTTCTAAATGGCACTGCATCTCTACGGATGCCTACTCCTTTCACAAGTGGCCAGTGACCGCATAAGTTGCAAAGAAAGATGAGGGTCCTTTTATCCAAAACTAGAGACACATTATTTTTCACGACATTTTTATTCAACACTAGAATAAGGGTAAGAGTGTATTCTAATATTTTCACTGGTCTTTTATTGACTAAATAAGCTTCCATTCTAAAATCCCAAATTCTCTACAATTTGATCTTCTCATTTAATTTAAGATCATTAAAACAATTATCACAGTAAGCCTTACACAAGTCCATGGTATTCAATCTATGTTGTGACTAGAAAATTCCACCACCCATATAATAATCATTAACGTGACATATAGGATATTTCAACACATCCTAATCTAAATTCCCATGCTTCAATGTCGTTTACTTCTCAAACTCGAGATTTGTTATTATGACTTCCTTCATGAAGAATGACAAATATACTATCCGAATGGAAAATCTACTATATCTTAAAGAAGAATAATGATAATCTACTATCAATAGAATTAAAATCCACCCTTGTATGTAAAATATAACTGACTACATTCTTTAGATTGGGACACATTTTGGGTATAAATTATTGGCTCCATTGTAAAGCTATATATGGATGCTAATGGTTCTTGCTGTGCATCTTGAGGAAAAAGGGGTCAGATCAGGTGAAAGTTTGGGAATTTTTTTATATATAACTCAGCAACGTATCACCTAAGCTAAAGGAAGTCTATGTTATGCATTGCAACACTGACCTTGGGGCATGCTTCTCGAAACAATTTCAAAAAAAAGAATCCTATGAAGAATGTGGTCACATCTTGCGCTTGACATGTGGAACGCAACGCAGGATTGTACAATCCATCATATAGGAATCACACCATTAGGGTAGGTATGAAACCTACACAAAGACTCTCTTGTAAACAAGTATGTTCTTCATTGTATTTTCATCATGTTGTATCCCCTGGATAAGGCTTGAGATTTCCTAATGGAACTCTTACCTGACTTCACATTTTGTTGCCAACCACAATAAAAAGCAAAGCTTTCCATACAGGTTAGTTAAAACATTGCATGGCATCGCCATAGACCTAAACAAAGTTCGGCAGGAAGAAAATGCATGTTCTCCAAACTGACAACGTAATCTTTTAAGAATCATCCCAAAAGCCTAAAAATGTTAACGGAGTCTTCAATTGGCTTCAGTCAAGACAATGAAGGTCATTAAACAAAATAGGTAGGTTATTCCAAATGATCCATGGTTCAAGGGTAATGCCTTGACTATGCAAGAACGGAAACAATGGCTAAAACTAGACCTTATAATGAGTAGGTAATACATATTACTAAATACAATTAACTATAAAAAATTTACATCTTATTTATGTGTTTGTATCATGTAAAATGTGTATGAATATATGCATCATGCCTATAATTAGGGAATGAATAGAGTCGATGGTGAATTCTAATGTGTAAATGAGTGTGTGTAAAATTATTATTCTATACAAGGAGAAGCTATATTCATTTAAATTTCTAAGATGCAATTGAATTCAGAAGCTACCTTTTCTACTCAAGGGAACTTTTCTTCCATTGCAATTAACTAAAATTGATTGAGAAGTTAATAATCTTCATGTTCCAAGATCAAGTTTTGGGTTTCTTTAGCTCAGCTAGAAAATCTATTCAGATTTTCTCATCTTGCTCTACATTTGGTCCACAATAAAGGTATCATTTCCTCAATATTGATGCCAAATTTGCAAAATTATCAAATTCCCAGTGCTCCAAGGAGTGAATCTTCTATCTTGAGTAGTGGAAGGTATGAAAAAGGATTTGCAAGGCCTAGGCTGATGAAAATTAAACGAACCTTCTTATCTTGAAACCGTTTGTAGAGTGCAATACCTAGGCTGGCATTGTTAATTAAGTTGATGGCCTCCATGTGCACCAATTATTGGGAGCGTCATTCCACACTTGAATTTGCAATTCATCAACTGCATGACATTGTCTTTGGAAAGTCAATAGATTACAGATTCAACTATTCAGCCATCATAGCTTAATTCTGAACTTAATCCTTAAAACAACATAGAGATTTATCACCCTTTGCTGATTATATCTTGTCTAAATTTCTCCCACATTTTCAACTGATCACATCTCAAACCCTAAGTAGTTCTTAAAAGCTTCATTGATTCGTTAATATCCATTAAACCTTTCATCTGCAAGACAACCATAGAGAAAAGGATCCAGTTTTGATCCAAATCGTGACCCTGTGCAATAAATGGTAACAAAATACCAGTAGTACAAATTTCAAATAAATCCTCAAGAGCACCACGACATTCCAAATCCAGACAATGACAGGGGACCTCATCAACATTCACTTGGTTTTCTAAGTTCACTACTGCTTGCAGAAGTAATCAACCAACTATCCACATAGAAAAGATATGAGATACAGACACCAGTACCTCAACTGCAGAATGAAGAACAAAATCCAGTCTAACAATTCTCTGTGAACCTCTAGATCTTCTCAAAGAGGAGGATTTATGTTTAGCACCTTCTCCTTCCAATGCCCAACAACTCTCATGGATCAGCCATATACCTCCCAGTTCACCATAGGTAATATTCTTATTAGAGAGGAAACTCAAAAAAAATCTATGCAGTGACAAAACAAATTTCCAATTGAAAAATGTTACCATCTATAACACCAAGTTGGATCTTTTACTTGCCCTTTTCTCATGCCCTTGCCAACATAATAGATTTTCAATACAATGATCACGAAGGAAAGGAACTTCAGCCTCTGGATCTAGGTTCCAGATTCACAATCATTGAAGCAACAAACAATGTTTGTACCCACATCTAATTTGATAAGTCCTATACCTCAAGTAGGATCAAATCAGCCAAGTTCCATCTTATTTCTACAGTAGGCAACACATCTTGAGTTCATTAACACATATAAGTGCATATCCAAGGTGTCCAAAGCTGAATCACTACCACTTCCATCTTGCTTCCAGCCCAACATAGTCACAACTACCTAAGAAACTCACCTTTGCTTTAGCGCCATTGGCCTATATGTCATATGGGTTTAGTAAGTGTAGCAAAATCTTGGGCTTATCAGTCCACACAACTGAAGGCTACCCAATTTCATCTTGCTCCCACTCCATCATATATGTTAAGAAACATACTTTTGCTTCAATGCCATAAAACACCAAACCAACACATCTATGGTTCCATGTTCGATATGTGTAATGCATTCATCCTTGGCTATATAAACAAGCAAGTCTTGTCTCCCCACAATTGAAGTGTGCCAAATTCCATGTTGCTCTCACCCAAGCACAAGCATGGCTACCAAAACGGCTGAGTTGTGCACACAGTAGCACCACAGCCTAACATGGCTACCAATTTGGTCCATCTATGCTCTCAACAGGGCCCATGGTCAAAAGGATTCTGATAGGACTCATTTGTGGTCTCAATAACACTGATGGCCAATGCCACTTAAATTACTCATCTATGCTCAAGCAACAACAATGGCCATGTCGACTATAAAAAGATCTTATCTATGCTCTACACAACATCAAATCCAATGAGGTTAGCAATATAGCTCATTTATTCTTCCAACAACATTAGTGGCCAAAACAACTCAACTTAGCTAACAACAATAATAGAAATACATGAACTTACTCACCAATAGCTCCCTAATAAATTTAAGTTATGCCAAGTTACTTCTTAGTCACAAATTTAAACTTTAGAACATGTTATCATAGGCTAGATCAATGGTTAAAAACACTGTTGGTTCTCTGTTTAAGTGTTGTGTGCATTTTACCTGCCTACCAACACCTCATTTCTGTTTTTTGGGTTTAGTGTTTTCCATGTAAACTGCTACAACTAAATTTCTCCCTAAACGCATAGCTGGTCAACCTACAATAGTAATTATTCATTTATGGCTTTTGCAAGTCTACTATATGGGTTTGAATGTAGTGTAATAGCATGGTACAGGCTATAACCATATATTCTCAAGCCAGTGCACTTTGGAATTCATTATAGCCACCACATGTTGATGTAAATATTTTATAACGGTCTTGCAATTGGGCAACATTGACTGGAAGGAAAGAGACTTCATACAACCATTTAAAATTCTTTTTATAAATGCATACAAGTTGTTCTTTTTTGCTTTGTTGATTAATTATAGCCAGTGTACGTTGATCAATTAACTACAAACCTCACTCTCCAAACACGTGGAGACAATTAGCTAGCATGATAGATTTATAATTGACTAATTGCACCCTGATTACAGTGATATCAATGAGAAGCGGAATCAGTAATTGTTATTTTGCTTGAAAATATGCATATATGATTTTAATGAGCAAAGAAATGGTTGAATGAAGTACTGTGATTGCACATTCAACACAAAAGAGGGCATTGTTTATTTTTAACACAACAAAATTTGACTTACATCCTTGGTTAAGCATTTGCCTTAGCACCATAAGCAGGTAAAACAGGCAGTCAAGCCATTGAAACCAGATTTGCAGAGAGCCATTCACCCCATGTCATGAATTCACAATGTAAAGTTTGATCTTAGATTTTGATTGTGATATGCAGAGATAATAAATTTTAATTCTGCAAAAGATCTGTGTTGGCAAGATGGACAATCCATATGCCTACGTTTTAGGGATCATTTTCACACAAAACTTGGGATGCATAACTTAGTAATGGTGTATGTGCATGGGACTTGTAAAAGATAATAAAATCTCAATTGGTATTCTAAAATAGTCATCCAATTACAATTGCAAAGAAACTAAAAGCAAACCTTGACATAACTTTCTTGGCTGTTTATGATATGTTAATAACCGTGAGCAACATACAATATTCACAGAAGAAGCTTTCATGGTAGCGCCAACAATCCCTGGAGGAAGATAGAGTCTAGTAAATGGAAACAATAATCCAAATTCTATGGGGATACCTACTATTACATTATAATCCATAGCCTAAGAATGGTTAAGTCTGATTTGTGTGAATGTGCTCCTTGAAAGGTCAACGACAGTAATGACATCTTCCAAATTGCTTTTCATCAGTACTATGCCAGCAGCTGCATGGGTATATTTGTACTAGCAAGAATTACAACCACATCAACAACCACTAGTGTTGGAGAATCGTTGATACCATAGCCTAACATTGCAACTATCATTCCAAACATATGTAGAACCAAAAGCACAAGGAAACAAGTGCTCTTTGTACAAAGCTGAATACTTTTATACAGTGAAATGTTTTTGAGCTCTACAAATGTTTAGAGATCTGTAAACCTTTCTAATCTTTTCAACAACCATATTAAAATGCACATGACTAGGATCAAAATATTGGGAAGAATCAATAGTCATATTAAAATGCACATGACCTGGATCAAAATATTGGGAGGAACAAACGCTTGAGGCTTAGGGGCAAACGGAAACTGAAATGTAAGTACCTCTAACTCTTTCATTCTCCCCCCCTTTTTTTTCTCAGGGATAATTTTTTCCATGACCATGACAATTCCAACTTGCTTGTCAATTGTCTCTTATGACTATAATACTTTTAACTCATCGATTTTGAAAATGGACATCACATCTTGTGAGTCTCGCTTAACTGAATTTGACTTTGCAAATATTCCTGCAATCTCTCTGGTGATAGACACCAAAAATCTAGTTTGAGCCATCCCTTTAATCTCCTTCAAATTGTCATAAGCATCTTCAGAAATAGTGATTTCAGAACCTAACATCAGCTTGACATTGCTTATGAGAATATTGTATTTACTCTAGCCCTTAGACCATGGCCAGTTATTGACACAAAATCTTGTGCTTGGCATCTTACTTGTCGTGACAATGGCTTGTTATTGACACAAAATCTTGTGCTTGGCAGCTCTGGAACAGGGGAAGGAGGAATGAGCTGTTTACATTTGCACAACTTAATGTTGGATTAAAAGGATAAAGTATGGACCTCCACTATTCATTGTAACCAATCTAAATTTCCATGATGATCAACTCAAAGGAAAGAAAAGAAAAAAAGAGAGGGAAAAAACTAGAGTCGAGAATTGGAATGATAGGGCTAAATTATTCCCAATTTATAGAATGCTTAACCTAAAGAAAGAATTATAGAAGTCGAGCTCTTCCGATGGTAGATTTAACTTGCCATGATTTATTTTGTTTAACAAAATATATCTCCCGATGCTTAGCATAAAAAAAAATACTCGAACGAGGCAAAATACTTGTATTTGCCTGCAAACCTAATAATTTGAAACAAAAAATGCAATACAACCCATTGGAGCCAAAGAAAATGAAAAATATAAAATTATTAACTAGAGTTCCAGCTTGAGCTAGCAACAATTGACTCACTACTTGAACCCCATAGCTGGATCCCGGAAATAGTGGGGGGGATGTTAACGAGTACAGTCCTTTAAAAACATTGTATTGTCTATGGACTTGAAGAAAATGGAATGAATATATTGAAATCCATAAATGTCTACAACGTTGACAAGGAAGCAACCTAAGCCGAGAGTTTCGAACTACATACTTAATGAACAAAGACTTGGATTTCCATCTTTAAAAGTTTACATGCTTACTGTAAATATATCTACGCAGATGCTAAGAGTACAGTGGATTGCTAGGTATTAGAGGAAACTTCACAATGCCTGCAATTTAAGTTATTCTGTGGACAAAATATTGGCCAATGTATTCCTCATTTTAAGAACTGCAGCATTTACGGCAAGGAGAATGAATACGCCATTTCGTGAATACTAAATGTAATTGCTTTTTAAAGATCATATGCACAACTTCAATGAAACGACAACTCTGATAAAAGAGAACAACACATTTGCTTGAGCGCAACGATTTTACCCCAAATATGACAAATAACGTTATTAAATGGCAACAAACACTTGGATTACATGTTGTGTTTTCAATCAAGAAAATGGAAAATATTAAATGGTTAGGATTCCTCGGGCCACAAATCTCTGCACAGATCGAAAAGATTTATGGCAGCTCTCGAGCAATCACAACGATGAATGAGCACGGAAGCTCTATGGACAAAAATATTTATAGATTGAAACTTGCAGAATTGAATATTATGATGAACAAATGATGAAATGTATAGTTGTCTGTTAGTCTTCTTTCGAGATCTAAATTGTCTGTCAGAACACCTTCCTTTGTTGATCTAGTTGATAGAAAATTTGTAGTCCCCAAAATCTTCTCAATATTTAACCAGTGGGCACAATATAATTGACCCCATAGATCCCAGATCTTCACCCTGGTGTTTGTCCATGACCACTGTTCCAGTTGAAAAGATAAAAGATATCTTGATCTATCACCATTAGCGCCACATCCGCAAAGCATATTTTGAGCTGCCTATCTCCTCCAACAATGGAGTGGTTGAAAGTCTTTTCTAAATAATTGATTTTGTTTGAATTGGTAGTTAAGGATAGCAGACCGTGAGAAGCCAATGCATTGAATATATTGAAACAATGACTTATTGAGAGTAAGGTGGAG
>APFE031580475.1:4685-28653 GCA_000404065.3 Pinus taeda | reverse complement strand
TTTTTTTTAAATTTAGTGGAGATTCATGTCTAGTGGGTCTTGGGTCCAGATTTCAAACCAAAGCTCTAATACCACGTGTAAGGCCCTATCCTAGAGTCTTGTAACAGATCTATTTTCTCTGGAAATTAAATACAATAAGCAGCAATAGTTTACTTTCTTACAAGACATTTAAACAATGAAAATTTACCATTTACATTTTAATCCTTACAACTAGTAGTGAACATTTCATTTCAATAATTTACATGAGTAACCTATGCACAGGGAAATACCTGTACCGGTGGCTAGAGATCCCTTGAGCTACTGCTCTTGCTAAAATGCTCATCTTGACTACCGACTGGATTTACCTCCCAGACAACTAGAAAATAATTCCTAGCCTAGGAAACCTCCACGGGTACCCTAGCCCTCCGAGCCCAAGTCCAACCAGATGTAGAGTGTGTCCAAGATGAATAATTCAGACCAAGACAAACAATAATCCTTCCAAACTCTAAGCCCAAGAAACCTCCACAGGTTCCCTTAGCTCTCCCAAAATCACAACCAACTCAAAACCAAAAGTAAGACATAGCATACCCCTTTCTCTCTTCCTTCTCCCCCTTTTATGCCTCTCCTCTCCTCTCCCCCTCAACCACATATCATTAATGTCATTAAATTCTCTTTCATCCTTACAGTTGACTTCTTTTCTCCCAAGTAAATCTGATAGTACATTTGGAAATGTGATATGAATATAAAATTGGGAAATTAATGGGAGAGGACCATGTCTTCTCCCAATTAAATTTGAGAGTACATTTGAGAATGTGAGATATATATATAGATATAGATATATATTGGTAATTAGTTGGAGAGGACCATGTCTTCTCCCAAGTAAATGTGAGAGTACATTTGGGAATGTGAAGTATGAATATAAAATTGGGTAATTAATTGGAGAGGACCATGTCTTCTCCCAAGTAAATGTGAGAGTACATTTGGGAATGTGAGATGAATATATAAATTGGTAATTTAGTTGGAGAGGACCATGTCTTCTCCCAAGTAAATGTGAGAGTAAATTTGAGAATGTGAGATGAATATTTAAATTGGAATAATGGTAGGAGACTATATCCTATCCAAGATTAATTTTGAGAAGACAAGTTGGAAATTTGATTAATAGCAATAATAAATTTTATCTCTTTAAATAAAATTTACAGTTTTCTCAAATGAAAGTATTCACCAATATTTCTCAATATTTTCAGGTAATGTAAACATTAATAAAATTTGCATGATAAGATTAAGTGGGGCATTACAAGGTACTTTTAGAAAACTACGATTTTCCATCCATTTCTCTTGCTCTAATACCATAATCCCCTTTGTCCTACTTTTAATGAATTAATGCGTGCAATATGACAAGTAGGATTATGCAAATATAATTAAAACATTCACAGTTACAAATGCAAATTATGCAACATAAAAACATTTAAGTATGTAACATACACAATATCAACTCAACATAAATATAATAAACCATAACACTTGCGTTTGTGGAAATAAGACACTAATTGGCAATGGATGTAGGACATTCCATCCAATCATAGTTTTCCTATTACCTACAATGTTTTTGCAATAGAGGCACCTCCAAGCTGAAACTATGAGTCCACAAGGATGAAATCTTCCCATGATTGGATCTAGTCCTCTCATACAACCAAATGTCTAAGCAAATACGATTCAAATTGGATCACTATATAACTTTCATCCATCTCGATTCTTTTTGGGTGGAAAATTTGAAGGAATCAACTTGCAGGAGCAGTTTTATCGATGGGACCTAGTTTGGAGAATTTGGGTCTGAAACCTTTTGGGGCCAATTTGAGGACTTAAATGACATTTTTTGGGGGTAAAAATTCTTATCTCTAAGCGTTGGACCTTCTAACGCTTTCTCCCTTAAGGATTTCCCATATCATATCTTGGTGTTCATTATGGTTGGCATGTGATTGTGTTTTATTATTCTCTTTTTTCTACATTTTATCCATTACATGCATAAACAACAAAAATCAATAATAACAAATCTAGAATCTAAAATCAATTAACCCTTCACAATATAGATTTCAATTTATTTTAAGAGATATGTTGTGATGAATTGTCTAGTGGTAGATCCATTGTAGTTAGAATAAATGAATAAGATGTCATAAAGTTAAAGACTTGACTCCTTGTGTGTTGGATCAATTAGGTAATCAACCTCATTCTGGAGTTATATGTGTATTTGGAGACTCTATGTTGGATTTTCTCTTAAATCAAGGATATTCTTCCAATTTCTAATTTGTAAACATTCCAAGTTTGATCTATCACAACTTGTAGTTGCACCTTGCATTGTTCTACCGATTGATAACGGGATCAATGGTGCCCATTAGTCCTATTGGATTTGAATCTCCATAGGTGTATTAGGTTGTTAGTAGTTAGTTTAAGGTTGATTACTCTTATTTGAAGTATTGCAAACAATCATGAAGTTTCCCAATGATCACCATGATTTTCTCATCCTCAATTATTGCTTTGGTGTAAGAGCTTCTTCCTATGCTAACATCCACATATGTTCAAACTTTTATATAGCAACCTCAACTTAATAGATGGGGGAATTTTTATAAAGACACAAGATGTCTCATTTTTCTTGTAGATAATCCACTCGTATGTGAAGCTCTCAATTTTCTTAAAAAACCTTTAAATAATCTTGTTTTGATTTAAAGAATTTGTGCCCTACTTCCTCTTTTATCATCCAATAAATGTAAATTAGATCGTTATATGGACTTGGTGTATTTCCATTATTTCTTACACTTGGGAATGCGATGAAGGCATAAGATTGATTCTTTCCAAGGATTAGACATTGCAAACATCTTGTTTGGCATGGCTTAATTTTGTACCAATTACTAATTTGAGAGTGGTCTTTTCTGTTTTCTCTTGTGTATCAACTATGATGTGTTGCATAATGTCAAAATTTTGTTGATGGAGAGTCATCATCTCTCATCCATACTCAACATTGCAAGTAAGTTCAATGATTGCAACAAGTGTGGTTTGGTGGTCCACAGGTAAATCCAATGAACTAGTACGAGTTATGATGATTGTTGATGAAACCATTGGTTGTGACTATGCCTTGTCACTCTCTCTGTTTTGATATTAAAACATGTCCATATCTTCACTTCTTCTTCCTCAGTGTTTATGGAGGATATAATTGATGTTTCTTTTAATTTTTTTAGGCGGGTTATTTTCCTTCATGTCTTCCAAGTGAGGTTTTGAGGCATATTTCTTTCAGTGTTGATGCCCCTTAAGTTGGTTATTTCTATCCACTACTAGTCCCAAAGCCATATTGGTAGTCATAATGTTGCTTGGCTCATCGGAAAGTATGCATCGATGTTTGTATCTCTTCTCCCTTTAGTTTTAGTATTGTTTGCTTCATTTAGGTGATTATCTCTTTATCATCCATTATTTATACATTTAAACCTAGGAAAATGATGTTTCCTTAGCATTGGGTTCACTAGATTCTGCATTGTTGTCATTGTAATCAAATTTGTGTCTCACCCTAGAGTGAGAAATGTTTAAACCAAGATAGTGTTTTGGATCCATTAATGTGGAAAGGGAATAAGTATAATTTAAAAAATAAAAATAAAAAGTAATTCATTAATTAAATATAAATAATATCAAAGCCCAAACTTTATATCTATAGGTACACATCAAGTGCAAGCCTAAAAAGATCTAGTGAGCTCAAATTACAACAAATAAAAAATGCATATTCTATTTCAACTACAAATCTATCAAGATTTAGTATGTCACTATAGTTTAAGTAGGTTGTCCTCCAACGTTATTTACATATCAATATCGCTATCCTTGACCTCAAAGTACCCCTCTAAGCATCTATTTTTGTTGGGTATTTAAGGGAGTTAATATATATGATATATCTAGTTCTAACTTATGACTATGATAGTTCTATTGACAAGGCCATACTAGGTTTGATGGATGGGATTTTTGCTTCTTGTGGATTGTCATGTGTTGAGTACCAATGCACAATATATCTTTTCAAGTCCATTCATACCTTTAGACTATCCTATTACCAATCATGTATGATTTGTTTACTCTTGTACTTCCATTTTTCATATTTTAATAATTTGTGTGATTTTCATACCTTTAGACTATCCTAGTACCAATCATGCATGATTTGTTTACTCTTGTACTTCCATTTTTCATATTTTAATAATTTGATCTTGATGAAGTTATATGAGTTGGGTAACCTTTTCCCAATCATTGGATGGAATCTAGTGGTTACAAAACATGAAGCAAATAAAATATTTAAGATCTTTATTAATAATTTTCTCCTTTATGTCCATATAGTTTTCATGGAGATCCTCCTCCTAGAATTCCTATTGAGTTTGGAGAGAAGCTCTTATTAAATCTTGAAGGGTGGGATATAGGTTTCATTTTAGAGATCATACAATCCTTAGAATATTTGGCTTTGAAGTGCATCTCTACTTACTTCCAATGTACCTCAAACTTTAGACTTTTGCTTTAAAGTACATTAGGAAAAGAGAGCCTTCCAATGAACTTTATTTTTCATCTGAAAATCAAAGGTCAACCTTCACTTTGTTTTTTGAAGAGTGCCATTTCATTGTTAAAAATAAATTAGTATCAAAGGTTGTCAACAAATTGATGAATTCATTTGGTTTCATCTTGGGATCTTTGTGGCATTATGATCCTCACCATGTAATTTCAGATGAAAGAGTTGCCCTTACATTTTCCTCTTATATTCATCCTAATAATTCTAAATTGGAAATTTTAGCAAACATATATATGTGGGAAGATATTCAATTCTCAACATAGGGTTAAAGTGCACAACATAATCCAAGGACTTCTTTTAAGAAAGGAACAAAACTGCCTTTTTTGACATTGGGGGAGTTGTAAGATATTGACCTAGAAGTCATTGAGATAAATACAAGGGATGTCTAAAGCAAGTGAAATAAGTGGTAGAGTCAACAACCATCGTGGTTATTTATATATGTAATAGTGCAATAATGAATCAAGAGCAATGTTAAAATAAAACAATCATGTTAATTCATATCCCAAAAAAATGGCGGATGTGAAATAAAAGGAAGAGAGAGACCATATCAAGTAAGCCTAAAGTTCTCTAATCAAGCGAGCCTATACTCTAGAATGTTGAGATAAATTAACTCGAGGCTAGATATGGGGACGGGAGATGGGGAATGCAAGCAGGGGCTTCGAAGGAGCTGGGGATTGAGGAGGGATTGGAAGTAGCTCTGGCACCAACAACGCTCTCCTCTGACCCCTTATAACACAACTCAAACATGAAATCTACAACAAGGATCCCCACGACTCCATGTAAGCCCTCTGTGTCAATCATGCATTCACTCTACCCCTGAGACAACTTAAGTTAAGCACTAAACCTCTCGCGTATGCGGATGTTTATATATGCCTTTTCAATCCATGCATGTGATCACAACACTCCAAAGGCTTCGTGAGGGTAACAACATCTAGGATAATCCCTTTTAACCATGGAGGAAATTTCACTCGATTATTCTAAGGATCCTCTTGAGGGTATAGCCATTTTTACTTCACTGCCTCGTAGTCCTCAGAACAGGAAACAAACCCTCAACGTTTGGAAGGCATGGATCTTATGAAAGCACATATCCCCTTCTATTGCAGTGAGATGGACTGTCAACTAGGAAGGGGAACATGTGATTATACTTGGTATTGCAACAAGGATGTTTCAACTCCTAAGGGCTTTTGAACTTAAATTATCAACTCGGGGTTCATACGAACTTAGAGGTGAGAATGTATATGCACAGTAGGTTAGGTTCTACTCATGTGACCCTCAGTCATGATATCAAATCAAGGTGTTCATAGAACACTCCTTCAACTAACTACAAATAGAAAATCATGTCATAATTGCAAAGGAGATGAACATGATTCTAACTACATAAGTGAAAATGCCATTCATTTAATGTAAATGTTGAATTGAAATTGCATGAAAGGAAAAAGACTAGTCTAGTTGTAGAAGTAAACCATGCAATTATATTTGCATACTTAATCAAATTAACAACCTACTTGCATGAATCATCTATATATTTGCAACTTGCTTGAAAATGATAAATTCAACCTTCATCACAATTATAAAAAAAAATGCCAATTATAATTATGTTTGTTGTGTTATGTTTGCAGTGAGGAGAGGATGTGGTTGGAGTGTTCTTAGAATGAAATCAAGGCTTGAGGGCCATTATTCGACTTCAATATCCAAGGGTCAGAATCCGGAGTAAATCTGGTTGAAGAAAACAATGCTACAGGTCTACTATAGGAAGTGCTACAAGAGGCCCTGCATTAAAGCAGGAGGCCCTGCATTGTTGTAGGAGGCCCTGTTTTGCTACAGGAGGGGGTCCAAGAGATTTTTGAAGATAACAATGGTGCCTTGAAGGTATAAGAAGGTGGATGAAGGTAGAAGAAGGTGAATTAAGGGTGTGGCTACCCCTTAGCCAAGCCTAGTAGCCCTTAGAGGTTTATATTGTACCAAAGTTTGTGCCCACGGTGTCCTCCATTTACCCTAGTAGAGTGATATTGGTGGCATAGTTTGGAGGCAATGTGAGGTGTATAAGAGGGAGGTGGAATGGTCTAGATGGATGTAGAAAGGTGTGCCCACCCATACAGGTCAAGACAATCCCTGCAAACTAGTCAAACACAAGCATCAAATGGTCACTATTACAACAAAGTAAATTAACATGGAAATGATGAGTCGAATTTTATTAAAATCTACTCTACCCTACAACACAACTCTAATTACCAAACCAATGCTACTAACTTCTAAGTTGTCGAAACTAAACATGCAAAAGGATTACAGTCCAATACTTAACAATTTCCAAAAAATCATAAACACATGTTTTTGGGTTGTTATTGTAGATCTTCCAATCACTCTTACCATAAGAGAGGTGATAGCCAAACCTACAACTAAAAGTTTTATTATATAATGCCTACTAAAAAAAGAAATTGCAAGAGAGGGACTAAAGCCTCTGGGTTGGGCCCAAACCCAAGTTTTTCATCACTCCAAAACTAACTCAAATGCAGACCAATAGTGAGCTTCTGATTAACAGAAAATAAGAGTCACATACATCGTATGAAGGATGAGAATAACAATGGAAAGAATTAGGATCTCAATAGCTACTCATAGTTGAAACAAAAATTCCAATCCTAGTGAGCCTTTTGGCTGGTTTATTTATACAAAAAGTATTTGAGGGGTAATTCCTATGAAAAGAAGAGTGATTCCCTCCAAAATATAGAGATAGGCGGATCTAGTTCCCTTAGATCTTCACATGCACTTGAGTTCCTCAGCTGCTAGTGAATTCAAGTTGTTGGTGAGAAATATTTGATCTAAAGTTGAGTTAGGGAGTTAATGCAGTGGATAGGCGCCCCTATATTATCTCTAGATGTCTCCAATTATCCCCTGCATTGTAAATGTCTCCAAAAATGTTCCTTTTTCATGCATAATAATCACATTAGGCCATGAAATATGACAAGCACCCTTTAGTCTCCCTATTAGATATATTATGGTTAAAAATGCAAATTAATGTGAGAAAAGGATAGTTTTGAGGGTTGGAGGATAGCACAATGGGCCTCAAAATATGCCTGTTGATGGGACCCATCATCACCCCCCCGCTGAAGGTGTTGCTCACCCTCTGAGCAACTCAATCATTAATACGAATCTCATTGATGGCCCTAGTGGCCACTCTGACATCCCAAGGCATCTCAGATGGTATGCCTTCCTGGGGACAGAAACCTACATTTTCCTTTATGTTTTTCTATTGCTTTTTTTCTTTTGCCTGGTTTCTTCTGTCCTATAGGCCCAACAATAAGGGAGGACTGACTTTGAGTTCTTTCCACTGGATCTTCAACCTTTGCATGATTCTATTTTATAGTGGGGTTCTCTCCAAGGAATTCCTTAGTGTTTGAGGAGAGTGATACTCTCTGATTTGCAAACTGTGAGGTAGGGCATGCCATATTCTTTGACAACTTGCAAAATTTCTGTCCCCAACATCCTAAAGGTGTCTTCAAAATGGAGGATATTTTGTTCTTGGGCTTCCATATATTGCAATGCCAATTCAGGATCTGTGGAGATGAGGTTGTGATTACTGATGAGAGCCTTGGGGCTCACTAATTCTGCTCTGATGTACAAGGGATCCCTCTCTTCTTTGGCCATCGCACTCTTTACTTCCTCAACTCTTGTCTCCTCATGAGTCAATCAAGAGGCTAATGCCATTAGTTCCATGTCCCCTAACCTTGAGTTGGGGTCCTAGAATTTCATGTTTATGAGGTTCATATTGTGCATGTAGAACTCAACCAATTTGGGCTTATCCTCAATACTTTCCTTTTGGAAAAAGTCGATGAAATTCTTATAGTCTTGAAAAGGTAGAGAGCCATACTGTGCTAAGGGATTTATCTGAAATTGCAACCACTGCTCCTTGAGGAAGATAACATAGGATTTGGATGGCTACCTGCATTGTATGGATTCCATGGATAGACTTTCTATAGTGGTAAGTTGTACCTATTTTTCTTGCAGCTTCTCTTTTAGCCTTATGTTTTTGCATGAAGCTGCTCCCTCATGATTGACTCTCTCAACCTTATGTTGTTTAATTCCTTTCTCATTTCATTTTCTTTTTTCTCCATGAAGTCGACATCTTATACCTTTTTGGATTTTGCAATTTGCATCCATCTATTTGTTCTGCCTCTTTCCTTCTCCAACTCAAAGAAGGCTAGTATGTTTAAACCTCTATGGTTAGTTTTTGTTGAGCTAAATTTCAGAATATCCACAGTAGTGATCATATTTCATCGACGTTTAGAATCCCAAAGTGGATCCATCGTCAAGGCTTCTTAAAAGAATGATGTATCCCCTTCAAGAAGTCTAGTGGATATTCAAGAAGTCCTGGTGATGGATCCCCTTTGGGATTCAAAATGTTGACAAAATATGATCACTACCGTGGATATTCTGAAATTTAGCTCAACAAGAGTGGTATAGAAAATTTCTTAGGTATAATCTTACCTCCCTCACCAAATTTATAGTGGGATTCTAGATTGGGTTCTAGATCAGGCTCCTGGAATTCTTGGAGACCTTTTCCTCATATTTTGGTGTGGCTACCTCTTCCTGTAGCATCTCATGTTGCTCCTGCAGCAAAATTTGTTTCTCCTGTAGTAGCCCTTGTTTCTCCTGTAGCAACGCCTGTTTCTCCTGTAGCAGCGCATGTTTCACCTGTAGCTCCTCTATTTTCTCATGCAACAACCCATTATTCACTTCTAGCTCCTCTGTTTCCTCTTGTAACAGGGAAATTTGTGTATTGAGCCTCTTAAATGTGATTTCTCTAGTGGTGGGCCTCCTTATGGGTTGCACAGGTTGCTTAATCTTGGCCTTAGGAGAGGTAACTTCTTCAATCTTTCCCTCAATATGTCTCACTTCTTCCATTTTTCTTGTTGATTCATCAATGGTGATAGGGATTTTGAAGGAGGTTGGGATTTCCCTGCCTTATCCTAGTGCTCTTCCTTGTTTTAAAGTACAAGAGGCCTTGTATTGGTTTCCTCCTTTTGGGCTTGACTGGTGTTCCCAATGTTGCAACCACCTCTTGCTCTGTATTTCCTGGTGAGAGGCTTATTTGTTCCCCTTGTCTCTCTGTCCCTTGAGGTTTGGAGGGTTACTCGGGGTCCTCTTTCTCTTTTTCCTTTGTTTTTGCTTCCTCCTTCTCTTGTTTTTTTTCTTCCCTACCCCCAGTACTAGAGGCTGGTGTTTCTTCTTGTTGTAAGGAGGTGAGGGCTTGTGTTTTAATGAAAATCATCATGTCCATGTCTACGAGGTCAGTCCATAGCATAGGGTTCCTTATGTGGCTTGAGGCATTCATGAAATTAACTTGATGAGGTCATGATGGGCAATGTGTTGGTGCTTCCCTTCCCTCACCTTTTGGCTCATTTCAATGATGAAATGTAAGAGGATATATGGGATATTGAGTCTGTTTGGAATGGGTAACTATGTTTGGAACCTTAGCTCATAGAGCAACCTAAATTGATAGGCATACACAATGCTCAACCTCCTCTCATAGAATATGTATTTGAGGATGTAATAGGCCACTTCATGCCAAGGGTAAGGGAGTCTCTCCCTCCTTACTCCATTTTTGTCTTCCATAGGATTTTCTCTACGGAGGAAGAAGTTTTCCCGGCTGTAACGCTTATTGCCTTATCTTCCTTGCTGCATTGAACTCCTAAGGGTATGTTGGTCACTCTACTTATAATTTTTGCACTCAAATGGATTACAAGTCCTCTAACAATAGTAGTGGCACTTTTTTCTCCTTAAGGGTTCAGGGGCATGGAAAATTCTTGAGTTATCTCATCATCATATCCCTTTAATTGCTCAAATAATCCCATCCACTGCTGTCTTAGGAAAATGTCTAGAACAAGGGGATGTTGATGGATTCTTTTTGTGTTTGTGGGTTCTCTTTCGTTGAAACCTCGTCCCATTGTTCTTATTGCTCCTTCTCAAAGTTATTTTGGTTGTATTCTCATTCTTGGCCTTAGAGCAGTCTCAGGTGTAGAGATAGTGTCAAATTTTCCTTCTTCTTTTTTAACAAAGGAGGAGAAGGATGCTAGTTTTTCTAAAAAAAAACTTTTCTCTGTCCCTATCTTGCCTTCTCATATAATAAATTTCAAGGGAAACTAATGTATAATTGTTTGCTATAAGATACTCGATTCAAGCATAATTCCTCATGCAGGTGTATGGGAATTAGAGAGGGAGGGGGCCACTTACTCTTTTCAAGATGAATCTCTTATGTGCATTAGGGTTTGAAGACAATCTCTGGTTTTTTTTTTCTCATTTTCTCCCCTTAATTCTCCCTGTAGCTTCCTCTGTGTGCTTTATGTATCAATTCAGACCTCCTGTAGCAGTTCTTGTAAAATTGCAAACTTAGTCTGTAGGAGCTCGGTGGCACCCTAGGTAGTCTTTGGTAGCATCTAGCTCGTCCTTCTCCATTGTTTTCTTGAAATGAGTGATTGTGCAAAGGGAGTCGAGCCTTATACTTTTTATTCTTTTTTGGGGTAAAGGCTTAGAGCACTTTGGTGACTTGGCTCTTGAACGAGTTTCCTTTTTTGAATCGTTGTCCCCACTCCTTGTAATCATCACCCCACTTAAATTGATTTTTCCACGTTGCATGGTGGTTGAGTAAACTATAGTTAAGTAATCAAAGGTGGCCAAGTTTATTGGCCACCTCCAACCCATAAAATTCCATTCTTGATCATTAAACACATTTTTTCCATTATGTGCATAGGGAAGTGGTGAGGGGTGTCATACCTGAGACTACCTGTGATGCCAAATTGTTGGAGATGTGTGCATGCTGTTGCTAGGCTTCATAATATGATGATTTTGATGGTGTTGATTTCCTTTGTTTGCTTCTGCACTTGTCTTCATAGCATGATGATTCTCGACTGATGAAATCCCTTTTTTTTGTGCAAGCCTCTTTTCAGTGCTCATTCTGCTGCCATTGAAATGGATGGATGACCTGACATCTACTCTCTAGGGATGGTGTGTCCCTAATCATCTTCAGAGATGGCCTCATGATTCCTTAGGGTGATAGCAATCACTTCGGTCCTCCTCAAGGATTTAGATTGCATTCAGAAGCTAAGAAAAATCATAGGAGTTATAGGGACATGATTATAATCATCAGAGGGTGGTGTATGTGGTGAAAAAGTTGAAGGCATAATTCTTTTTCTAAGTATTTTTTATGTATGGTGGAGTGGAATTTTTTGAGGATGAACTTTGGCTAGATGGAGTGGATGAGTGATGAAGAAATTTTGGTGGACCTATCTCAATATTTTCTAAGTAAAACATGACCTTTTTGGCCCCTTTTCTCAATTGGATCTGCCTCCTGTAGCATTTCAGGTTGCTCTTGTAGCAATTCAAGATATTCCTGTAGCACTTCAAAAAGGATGCAAAACATGGTTCAATTACTGTCTAGATGATGGAGGTAGGGGAGTGAATAAAGAGGATGAAAATGCAATGGATAGTTGGCAAGAATGGAGAAATGAATACGTAGAACCTATTCTATAGCCACTATTCTTTTGACTGCCTAGAGTCCTGCTAAAGAGAGATGTTAGCCAAATTTGTGTAAGGACTCCTCCTTGTGTATTATTTCTTTTTATCTCTCTTTTTATTTTATTTTATTTGAAACATGCAAATTGCCTCTATAGAGGTTTTCAACTTGCATGCCTACCCTAGGCGCCTCATAGGAGGTTTTGACTTGGTGATCTTCTCATTTTTTTAGTTTAGTTTATTTTTATTTTTTATTTTTTTTGGGCTACTTCATTAAGGTTTTCAACTCTAGAGGTTGCCTCAGATGCCTCATCGAGGTTTCCATTTAGGCCCTTTATTTTTATTTTTTCTCTATTTAGAAGATTTGTGGACTGAGGGTTGTGAGCCTCCCAATCACATTCAATTCTCTATTGATTGAACTAATAAACTCTTAATTTGATAGAGGCCTTTTATACAACCTCAACCGGTAACCATTGACAAATAAGGGAATTCCTTCATCATCAATTGTTTTGCTTTGGACATACCCATTCTCATGACATATTTCCGCTATATAAGGGCCCAACCATCTTGCCATTAAATTTCCCTTGAAATCCTTGAATCTGGAACCATACAGCAGGTCCCAATCACCTTCCTGAAAAGTATTCTCCCTAATGTGTTTGTCATGTAAAATCTTCCTTTGTAGATGGATTACCTTAGTGTGTAGGAGAGCTTGCACCCTAAGTCCATCTAATCCATTGAGTTGGATCAACTTCTCTTGCTGTGTTGTAGTGAGGTCCAAGGCTAACTGAGTTACCATCCTTAAGGTGTTGTATTCAAATTCAATGGACAATCGAGCCTTCTTCCCATAGACTAGTTCAAATGTTGTAAATTTAGTGGTGGTTTTCCAAGTTGTGTTGTAGGCCCAAGTGGATTCTACAAGTCTATATGCCTAATATTTTCTGCTACTGCTAACAACCTTGGTTAGAATGTTCTCTTATGCTCTATTTGTGACCTCCACTGACGCATTTTCTTGAGGGTGTTACGTAGTGGATGTCCTGTGCTTGATGTGGTGTTGCCTCATGTGATTTTCAATTAGATTTGATGTGAAATGTGCTCCTTAATCAATGATTAAATCTCTTGGAAACTAAACTTGTAGAATATGTTCTCTCTCAGAAACTCAACCACATTTTGCTTAGTTGTTGCCTTTACTTCTTTTGTTTCATCCCATTTAGTCAGATAAATAGTGCACACAATGATATAATTCTTCTGTCCTGATGGGGGATTAATGGGTCCAATGAAATCCATGCACCACTTATCAAATGGCTCTAGGGTCACTTGAGTTTGTAAGGGAGTTTCATCCTTAGGTGTGGGCTTACCCATCCTTTGGCATTGATCACATCTATTGGTGTACCTCCTTGCATCATGATGCAAAGTGGGCCAGTAGTAACATGCTTGTAAAAATTTGAAGGTTGTGTCCTTTTAGCAGCAAACTGGCCTCCACAAGGTCCATCATGGCATGCTGAGAGGATTTTAAAGACCTCCTCTTCCCTCACACATCTCCTCAAGATCTGATCTGGGCCCACATTGAAGAGATTTTCCCAAATCCAAGTGAATGGGGCACTTTTCCTTGGAGGATAGATTAGAGGGAGCCTTCCAGTAACCAAGTAGTTTTCTATATCAACAAACTAAGGAGAGAGTGTCGAGATGGCAAAGAGGTGCTCATCTAGGATTTGATCATCTACTATCTCTTCTTGTTCTGTAGGCAAGGTTAGTCTTGACAACAAATCTGCAACCACATTCTCTTTTCCTAGTTTGCTAATAATAGTCAAATCAAATTCCTACAATAACAACAACCATATAATTATCCTAACATTGACATCATGTTTATTCACTAAATACTTAATGGCTACATGGTCAGTGTGAACAAAAGATTGATAACCAGTGATGTAATGCCTAAACTTGTTCAAAGAATGTACCATAACCAAGAGTTCCTTTTCAATGACTGTATAATTTAACTGAGATTTAGTAAGGTTCTTACTAATGAAATATATAACATAAGGCAATTTGTGTTCCACTTGTCCTAAGGTGTCCCCTACAACTTTATCTGGGGCATCTTAGTGTATATGGAAAGGTAATGCCCTATCGGGACTCCTAAGAATGGGTGTAGAGGTATGTTTTTCTTTTAGTATTTCGAAGGATTCCTAACAATGGCGTGTCCAACAAAACTCTGAATATTTAGCCAATAGTCCAAAAAAAGGTGAATCCACTTTACTAAAGTCTTTAATGAACCTTTTATAATACCCAAATAATCCAAGGAAGCTTCGTACATCACTTTGTTTCTGAGGGATAGGGACCCTTTTATTGATGGAAATTTTGTTCGGGTCAACATGTATCCCTTCCTTGGATATGGAATGGCCAAGGACAATCCCTACATTCATAAAAAAATCACATTTCTGAGGACTCAATGAAAGATTCATTTCAATGCATTTCTTTAAGACTTTTCATATGTTAGAAAGAACTTCTTGGAAGTCACATCCATAAGGAGTGAAGTCATCCATGTATATCTCAAAAATGTCATGAACAAGTTCAATAAAGATACTTGAAACCTCCCTCTGGAAAGTAGCAAGGGCATTGCACAGACTAAATGGAAGGACTATATAGGTAAAGTTACCCCAAGGACATGCGAATGTGGTCTTATCTTGGTCTTCAGGGTTGATTTGTATTTGGTTGTACCCACTAAATCCATTCGGGAAGGAGAATAATTTCTTCCTTGTAAGACCATCTAGGACTTCGTCAATGAAGGGCAAAGGAAAATGGTCCTTCTTTGTAGCCTTGTTAAGTTATTAGTAGTAACTACAGATCCTCCACTTCCCATTTTTCTTGGGGACCAAAACAGGAGGGGACATCCACCCACTATCTAAAATGGGATATATGAACACTACATATAGTAGTTTTTGTAATTCCTCTTTCATAATGTCCTTAAGAATTGGGTTCATCCTTCAATGGGGTTGGTGCATGGGCTTGCATCCCTCTTTAATGTAGATATGATGAGTACAAATTGAGGGATGCACACCCTTCGTCTCCTTATAATCCCAAGCAAAATCATCCAGGTGTTGCCTTAGCACACTACATGAGTGCTCTTCCTGTTCGGCTGAGAGAGAGGGATTGATCTTTAGAGTTCTGGATGGGCTAATTTCCACAACCTATTGGCACGTTCATGCCCAAAGTCAGCAGAGCACAAATCAGTCCAAAGAATAACTTTGGTTTCCTTTGTTAGTTCATCCACTGACATGGTAGTGGGAGGCTGATTATGTAAGATATGGTCAATAAGGTCATATTCATCAAGTTTCCCTCCCCTATAACAATGTCTAGTGTGAAAAATGGGTAAGGGGTTGTCTAATAAAATTCTTCCTCTTCCTCATTCTTTAACCACAAGGGAAAGTCATGCTCAATAGAAGGTTGAGCAGGAGGATACAACAAAATTTATTTTGATAGATGCCCATTTTTTATGGTCATGTTCCCATCCTTGCAACTAATGTAGGCATTAGCAGTGGCCAACCAAGGTCTTCCTAGGATGAGAGGATAACCATTAAAATTTGTTTTGGGATGGAGGACAAGGAAATATGTGGGATACTCCCAGGATTCAATGGATACCATGACATCCTCAATTACTCCCTCAAGAGCTATTGTGGACCTATCTGCAAGTTGCAATACTATAGTGGTCTTCCTCAAGGCCCCTTGGAGGTTGAACTTGAGCATGGTTTCCTTGGTCATCACATTGATTGCAGCCACAAGGTCGATCGAGGTATTAGTTACCATAATGCCATCAATGTGCACATCCACTATTGGGCTACCAGGATCCAAGTACTTTGGGGAGATCACCCTCCCAAGCATCAGATCAGATCAGATAAATTCCCAACAACATTGATAGTGGGGGTATCTCTTCTTCTTCTCCCAGGTCTTTTGAAACATTCTTCTTCTTCAATTCTCCCAAAAGTTCAGCCTCTCCTAGGGTGTGTTGTTTAGGGTTAACCAAACTTTCAGGATAAGGGGGTTTATTAACTCGAGTGGAAATCTCTTCCTTCTCCTCTTCAATTTATCCAAGTGGAGAAGGTTGATCTCTTGGATTTCCACAACATAAGAAGGATAGGATGTCTCCCCACTATAAAGTTGTTGTGCTGGCTTATTGTTTGGGTTTGGATTGGGTTAAGCAGAAATTTGAGGTTGCTTAGGTGGAATATGGTGTGGAAGCTATAGTTGAGGTTGAGGTGGATGCAATAAAGCAGGAGATTGGGTTGTTTGTGGCCTCCACCCTAGTGAGGGGTTGCCCCATTGGGAAGATTGGGGTGGATATGGATCAAAATTAGGGTTGATAGGTTGAGGAGGATACTAAGGAGTGTAAGGTCAAGGAGGAGGTGTGAACCATGATGGATGAGTGGAAGGGTACCAAGGATGAAAAGGTTCTTGCTGATTTGGATTGTAATACGGATAGTGCACACCTTGCATGCGCTGTTGATATGGACAAGGGCCTTGAGGTGATTAGGTGCTTAAAAATTTGCTCAAAATTCATACTTGTCAGATTGGTGTGGAACCTGAATGACCGCATAGTGCTCGTCATCTTGAATCTGGCGCAACTCATTTCGTGCGAAACAGACTCTGTTTGCTCCCGAAACATGTTCTGTTCATTTTCCTAAATAGATGAATTTAAAAAAAAATATGCAGGCAGCCCAGTTAGTAGTTCGTACTGCTAATGTGGCACTAACTGGGCATGCCTATGTTGCAGGGTGACTGTGCATGTGACTGTTTACCTTCGACAAATTATATGGTGCCAAGTGGCACAATTTCATTGGTGCAGTTTTGGACGAATTTCATTGGTTGGTTGGTGGCCAAGCACAGGCTACCACGAGGTCCAACCAGGGGACACCATGTGACAGCTTGAGGGCCACCAAAAATTGGGTAAGGTATGAGCAACAATGGGCAGGGGTCTAACTCGTGACTTCTAATTGACAAGTCCAGGCCATTACCAACACGCCACACAATAGTTCTTATTAACTATTGTTGTCAGCACATATTTAAAGTTAAATCTAGCGCCATCCGGAAAAGGGGACAACCCCTGGGTGTGTGCCACCCAATGAAACCACGGGCGAAGTGGAGTGGAGGCCTGAATGGCTGGGGCGGGTCGTTGGCCTTAGCCCCGGGCACATGGCCCCCCCCATGTGGCCTAATTTTCAGGATTAACGCCTCATTGGGCATTTAATACGTCAAACGAATTCATCCGAAGTTAGGCGAAATCGATGCTCAGTTAGCATAATTGGAAGCGAATTTGTAGGATGGTGCCGATATTTGGGGAAATTGAGGTGCGATTAGCAAAAAGACTTGGGGAAGCCATAAATTCTTTAGTTTTTGACCAAATCAAGAGCAGAAAGAGGCTAGACAGGCATTTTTGGGCATTCTGGAGCCATTGGAATAGTTTCAGAGCTCTTTGAGCATTATAAATGATGTATTCACATTTTTTAGCATAATAGAGAAGGCTAAGCCATTGGAAGTTGGACCAAGGAGACGTAGCCCAGGCGGGGTGAACTCCTTCATCATGTGCTATTGTGATACTATTTTGGTGATGTTCATGCCTGTTATATGTTGTTGTTTAGTCATTTGCTTATGTTAATTTATACATGAAATTTACATAAAAACATTTAAAAACTCATGTTAAAACTTGCAACTAACCTCATGAATCCTTAAGCACTTTTACATATTTTGAAGAGGAATTTAACATAACAAAACTAATTTTCCCATTTTGATCAAGTTTTGTATGAAAGCTCTTGGTTTTCTTTGTGCAAGGAGGATTTAACTGTTTGGAAGTGAATGTGATGCTTACAAGGTTGAAGCTCAAGAGAGGAGAAGGAAATTTGGTTGAAGGTCTTAAAGTTAGGTCAAGGAAAAGGAGTGCAAGATTGCCACAATATCCATGACCAGTTCTACCTCAAATTGCAGTTGAAGCTTTAGAAAGCATGTCACATGAAGGAGAGCCTGCAAATATGTCAAAGGATGAGAAGGTTTTTAGGAAGACTTTCTTTGATATGACAGAGATGGTGAAAGTCCTCTATGAAGAGAGGAATACAAGACTACAGGGTGAAAGCGCTAGCCTCCAAAAGGAGAAGGTTCTTTAGGAGGAGGAGGTAAACCTCCACCATCATCTTCATTTTCACAAGCATCTTCACCCTCTTCCACTAATACAACCCTTACTCATACTCATGAACATACCTCAAAAGGAATTGGTAAAACACCCATGTTAAAACTTGATGTTACATTTGAACTGGCCATGTATAATGGTGAAGTGAATGCAGAGAAGCTTGAAAATTGGGTTTTCTCAGATGGAGGCCTATTACAGAATTCAAAACCTTCAAGATGATGATACAAAGATTCAAATAACTTCCTTGATAGTGGAGGGTGCGTCACTAATATGGTGGGAAGCTAAAACACAAGAAGAGATAAAAAAATGGTAAGATCTCAATTTCTTGGTCTAATTTCATTGCTGCAATTAAAAGACAAATCTACCCTCTAGCATATATGTAGAAAGCCATCATGAATTGGTAAAACTTTAGACAACTTAAAGGTCAAAATGTGCAAGATTACACCCAAGAATTTAGAAGAAGGTCTCTAATGTTAGGTGTAGATTTGAAATCACAAGACACGTTGTTGAAGTATACAGGGGGCTTACACAGTTACCTTAGGCATATGATACTTATGTTTAATCCCAATAGTCTAGATGAGGTTTGTGTGCAAGGCACTCATCTTGAGGCAAGAGGGAAAAATATTCGAGAAGAGGGTAGCAAAGATCCATTTAAGGGTAAAGAAAAAGAAAAGGGTTTCAAAGGGAAAGGAAATAAAAATGCATCCATTAAAAAGGAAGGAGAGTAAGACCTAAGAAACTCAATAACAAAGGAAAAGAAAAGAAAACTATTATCATTCAAGAGGATTTGGGATCCGATTCGGGTGATGAAACTAAAGTTACAGACAAGGGTATAAAAGGAAAAGAATCCATTGCTAGCACTAGTACATCAAATTGTCACACTAGCACTCCAAATGAAGAAACAAGGATTTAATTATTTCATGTGAGGGTTATTGCAAAACATACAAAAATCGACACACTATTTGATAGTGGGTCTCAAGCCAACTTGATATCTAAAGAATTATCCAATAAAATTAGTATTGAAACCATTCTACATCCCGAGCCATATCCATTGGTTTGGATATGCAAGGACACAAACTTACAAGTTACAATAAAATGTATTCTTCAATTTGCAATCACAACAAAATTCATTGACGAAGTTGAATTAGATGTTGTACTGCTTGATATTTCAAGAATTTCTTTCAGTAGTCCTTACCTCTATGATAGAAAATAAATATTCTATCTCCATGAAAACAAGTACCACTTGTTCAAAGATGGTGTGGAGTATATTGTGAGAGCTCTTTGTAAGAAACTAAATCTTTCATTATTTAATGCAGGGCAAATGAAAAGACTAGTGAATTCAAGGAAGAATTTAGTGCTTCTTATGATCGAACCAAAGAATGATGTTGATTATAAAGCATTTGAAGGTTGTCATACAAAATTGAAATTTGATTTGATTGAGGTGATTAATGAAAATGATGACATGTTTCAGGAACCAAAGGGATTACCTCCCAAGGGGGGAATCCAACATGAAATACCATTGCCAATAGTATTGTCATCTTTCTAACATTGGCATGTATATGATGTCAATAATGGAAAATGCATAAATGCAAAATCAAACCCAAGGGTCGTTGAACAAAGGGATCGTCTGACCATCTCCTTCGCCATACAGGTCACCTATTGTTTTGGTGCCCAAGAAGAATGGTGTAAGGTCAATTTACTAAGTAAACTAACACATGTGTTTTACTTGTCAATCTGGTTTTGTAGACTTGGAAGCATGTCTAAAGTATATGGATTTCAGGTGGAGTCAATTTAGGAAGGCAAGACTACAAGGTTAAAGGAAGTGCATATTACAAATATATTCCAAGTTTTAAAAGATTAAAAAGTTTATGGTTCAAGATGTAGCAAGCAAGAGAAGAGGCTCCTAACTTAGGAGGTCATGGTTGTCCTTCCTCACAATACTGTTCCCAAGAAGAGAAAATAAAGAGTAATGGTTTGTAATGTGTAGATAGAAATAGAAGATGCTCCTAATTTAGGAGGTCCTAGTTGTCCTTCCTCACAGTTCTACTCCAATAATGTTACCATTGCATCAAATAAAACTGGAATTCAAGAAATAATATAGGAAATGCAAAAATGATGATTTTAGCTATGATTCATATCTTGATAGAAAGATAATTTAACTTAAATTATTGTTTGTCCTTTCATATGCAAATTTGAATTTAAACTAATCATCATCCAAAAATCACACAAAAAGCATCACATCTAAATAACTGAATCATAAATCTGAAACAAGAAATACTGAAATTAAAATTATACTAATTTAATCAAAGTGTACTTAGCTTGGTATGGTGGCCCTCCAACCTTGCCTTGTACACCTAAGGAACTCTCAGCTACAACTAACTTATGAAAATATCCACAACATGAACAAAAACTAGAACAGTAGAAAGTATTCTTCAAAGTTTCAAAACGTCTCCAATAGTTTGAATACAAATTACATACATGAATGGTTCATAAACTCAGTTTAAATAAGAAAATCATCAAAAAACTTAGCTACAATGGATCTAACAGTCTTATCTATCCTAATCCATCCATCCAAGTCGAAATCATCAAGTCTGGTTCAAAAAATTAGGAAAAATCCCAAAAAATAATATTCTGCCCCTTTTTAATAGGGATTTCTGAATGACAATTCAAGTTTGACCAACGTTGACCGGCCCTGTGTTTTCTTAGTTTGACCTAACCAATAGGTGTTCCTCGATCTGTGGTTCCCAAGCTTTCCAAATATGTGCTCAACTCTTGCCCAGGTCTCCTGCACATATGAAGTTAATGAAGCTATTGCGAGAATTTTTAATGCAGTCCAAATTTACTCTTAAAACCCAATTTTTACAAAAAATTCTAAAAACTGAAAAACTTAATTTAGTTAGCTGAATATGAAAAATAAGAGTAAAATGAAACATATGTAAGTGAAATAGGATGGAATATGGTGGTAAATGGATGGGTTTAGGATAGGCAAAAAATGACTAAAATTGAGGGCCAACATCTCCCCCTTGCTAATGCTCAAGCATGTTCTTATGCTTACTTCCTCCTTTTTGGACCTTCTAAGTGATGATGCCCGTACTGTACCTGAACCTATAGCCTCTTTCTATGTAGCTCGAAGTATAATATCAACGCCCTCATATTCCTCTGCTTTGTATATGGCAAATTTTACTTTTTGTTTTTCATATTTATATTGCCATAACTTCTCTTTTAGCCATTTGCAGGCTTCTTTGGAAATGAGCATATTCCGAGTTTCAATATTTTTTATTTGTTTATTCATTTTTTGGTTTTCTTTGACTATGTTGTTGTTGTTTTCTTTGTACATTTTGTTCTCCCTCTTCAACTGTCTTTCCATGATTTTGCCGTCCTCTAGCTCACTTGCCAATTCTGCTATTTTCTTCAGATATTCCTCATTGTGCAATTCTTTGGATTCTTCCCTTGCCTCTTTGGCATATGAATGAGATTAGGTGGCTCCTACCCAAGCATTCTCAAAATAAAATCCTTTTTCTATGGGCTCTTCCCAAACTTCCTCCTCAAATCTCTGTATGATCTCATCAATTTGATTTGAGGTTTGTGGAGGCTCGGTTTCAATAATCTCAATTTCTGGGTCTTTCCCTTGGTTGCTTGTTTTTTCTTGATCTCCTAGGAATGGTAAAAAATGATTTCTCTTTCTCAATCATAACACCATCCTGCTTCTTTTTAAATCTTGTCCCATGATATAAAGGATAATTCATGATACTTTTTGTGACATGTAATTGCTCAAACCTTCCTCATTCCCTGATATTTGTTATTTAGAGTGATGTTTGGCTAAAAAATCATTCCAAATTATCCCTTTGTTCCTTGCCTGATACTCAACAAGTATCTTGGTTAACCCACAATGATAGATATTAGTCTCTTTAGCTTTTGTTTTGTTTTTGACATTTTCCATCATTTTAGTTAAGCTCTTTGAAAATAAGTAAGGAATATCGATTTTACAGTCTCCCTTGATATGTTGAAGCAATTTTATATGGTAAAGGTAGAATATACTATGCCTATTGTCACAAGTACAATATTTTTGGATGATCAAAACTAATATGACTGTGGCTCTCTGAACCAATCTCTTAAAATTCCTTTTGTCCTATCAAATGTTCCCTTCCTTTGTTTTTCGAGGAAAAAGGTCCATCCTTTCTCCTTAAAATGTAAACTTTTGTGATATTCTTCTCCTATTAAAGGAAGTTCTAATGCTTGAGATATAAAAGTTGGGTTCACTAGTATAGGAAGTTCACCCACTTTAGTTTTCCCATTTTCATCTTTACTCCAATTTTCTACTTTGAAGTCTTTGGGTTCAATTTTTGTTTCCATTTGCATATGCTACGTATACCAATTTATATAACCTTTCTGAGTAAATAATATCATTATGAATATAACAAGCAAAATGTTCCTTATTCATGCAATAATAATCTTGGTAAACACACATACTAGATCTCCTTGGCTTTGAAAACAAATGTGATTAATTCCTTTGCCTATAAATCTTCAATTTCCTTGACTTCTGCTGCAAATAATATCAACACAAGGTCCTCTGTTTGTAAATCTGAGTGAAGAAAAATTTTGACTGTGTCAAAAGGCCCAAAAGAAAAATCTCCATTGTAAGAAAAATCTCTCACTATTTTGTAAATAATATTCAAATCTCTCTCCTTTTGCAAAATTTCCTCATAAAAATTATGAAAATCCTCCTCTGTTTTAAAAATTGCATACTGTGTTTTTGAAACAACACACATTGTGCAAAGTTTTTGACAAAAATTACATGAGGAAATCGTGGTTTTGATACCTGAACTGCGAGAAGAGTTGTAGAAAACTTGTAGAAACTGCTTGTTAATGATTTGTCTTCCCTGTGTAAACATATAGTTTCAATTAAACTCATTCTTTAGCATCTCGAAAAATCGTGGATTCTACAGGTGGTAGAGGATTTTGAAGATGACAAAGCATTGAAAATCCAGAATTGAAGTCATATTTTTCTCTCATTGTGACTTTATCTTAAACAAAATCTGAAGGTTTTTTTTTGTTTTTTTTTAAAATTGTTTTAGTTGTTGAGGAGTCTTTGGATTTGACGCCTATATCATTGGGAGTCACTACATCAATTGAGGAATTCTCTGCGTAATTTATGGAATTACTTGGAGCTCGGCGCAGAGGAAATATCAATCGCTTTCTTCTTCCCTAAACAAACAAAATTCCTTTAAATTCTCCATTCAACACAGGGTTCTTTTTTCCTTATTTCTCCACACTACTCTGGGTTCTTCTCTCCTTATTTCTCCACGCTGCTCTTTCACACAATCTCTCCATGGAATAGGGTTTCTCTCCTACGTAGTTACCTTTACTCTCTGTGTTTTTTCTTTGATCAGGGCTTCCTTATGCTGTGGGTGAATGCACAATATTTCTCTCTGACTCTGAGCTGAGTTTGGCTATGATGATGAAGGAGAATATTGTTATGAAACCAGCTTCAAGAAAGATAGAATATATAGATCAACGCCTTAGAATTCAACCTCTTCGAGGGGGCAACCTCCTTTACATTACATAAACGAACAATTCTTGGATGATACAAATGACAAAACCTCCTTTCTATATATAAGAGACTATGGAGTCACAATATAACCCAGCCGACCTAACAATAATAATATAAAGCCACAAAAATAACAATAGAGGGATTCTATGGGGCACAGTAATAACAATATGGGGACAATAGG
>APFE031580474.1:0-10000 GCA_000404065.3 Pinus taeda | reverse complement strand
TTTTATAACATTTTTAAAAGCATTTTGTAAATTTTATTTAAGTTTTTATTAAGAGAATTTACTAATGTTATAAACCCACAACCCTCAACCGTAAACCTTCAATCCTCAACCCTCAACCCTAATCCCTAAACCCTAAACCCTAAGCATTTTATAACATTTTAGAAAGTGTTTTGTCACTCTCATTTAAGTGTTATATTAATACCATTTGCAAAAGTCTTATAAACACTAAACTGTAAAGGTTAAACACTAAACCACAAACCGCAAACCCTAAAACCTAATCCCTAAACCCTAAACCCTAACCCTCATCTGCAAACCCTAAGCCCTTAACCCTAAATCCTAAACCCTAAACCCCAAGATGTAAATTCTAAACCCTAAGCATTTTATAAAATTTTGAAAAGTGTTTTTATCTTTTATTTAAGTGTTTATTAAAATAATATACTAAAGTATTATAAGACCTAAACCCTTACCTGTGAACACTAACCACAATCCCTAGATCCTAAACGCTAATAATTTCATAACATTTTACCTAATCTTTTCACCTTTTCACTTAGAAAATGACAATAACAAAAGAAGTAAGCAAGTTTTGAAACTAGCTGAAAAAGCATATCCGTTGGAAGAATTGACTGTAGTAAACGTGCATAAAATAGAAATAATTATGAAATATGAGTTGGCTAGAAAATGCGTATCTATTGGAAGGAGTGGTAGACGTCACTAAATCATATCCTTTAATTTGGAAAAGCCAAAAAAAACATAAATAATTATGAAATATGAGTCGGCAAGAAACGCGTATCTGTCCAAAGAAAATTTATGAGGCATATTTGTAGTTTGAATAAAAATGAGGCGAGAACACCTATAAATTTCAGATCATCACCCTCCCTTCTCCTCATTGATTTTTTGTTTGTGCTATGTTTTTGCGGTAATCACTTCAATTTGGGTGTTTGAATCATGTTTTTGACGATGGAAATGGATTCAACACCATCGAATACCTCTAGTGCACCTAAAATTATGATGTTTGACAACTTTTACTTGTATTTACAAAAATCACTACCAGAGTTTTTCAAAATATGATCAGAATTTCCTAAAGTTTAGGGTAAAAAAGCATATATATTAAAATTGCTTTTTTTTCTTTTGTGTATAGAAGAAATAAGTCATAAAACTAATTTTAATATGTTTTAATTTTATGAAAGATAATAATATTCCACTATTTAAGATTAAAATATGTTTCTTCAACATTCAATAATTTCAAATTTTTTATTTTATGTAGAAAAATATTTTTTAAGTAAAAATAAATATTTTGTATTTAATATACAATATTTATACATATTTTTAAATTTTAGCTTGAAATGGAAATACAATGCTTTCAAATCCCTATTTTAATAAACATAAAATCATTATATCTGAAAATGGTATAAATGTTATTACTCAACTTTTTGGAAAGCAGATAGGAAATGGAAACAATATTATGATCTAATTTTCTCTTATTTTAAATTAAAAAGAAGTTTCTAACCTATAAAGTTTTCATAGGTTTTTATGTTATCTTAGCCATAAAGTCAGTGTAGTGCCAACAAAGTAGAGCATCTTTGCTATAGTTGAGGGACTCGTTTAGGCTTTTTGAAGTAAGGTCATTTTTTATTTTAATTTTTCTATGTATTATTTTTTAAATGTATTTAGATTTTTAAATTATTATTTTTATTAATAATATTTTAAAATTATTTTCATGTAATAAAACCTGTAATTAATAATTAAAAAAATAAAAATTAACTTGAAGCAAAAATCTGTGCCATGTAATTAATTTTAAGGAATAATAATAACTAAAAAATAATAAAAACGAATGTTTAATCATGTAACTGAGGCTAATTAATAATAGTAATTAAAGAATAAAAAACAACTAAAGTAAAAAAAACTCTCAAATAATGGGAATTGTGAAAGAAGTTGCAAGTTACCTAAAACAAAGGAACTCTTAAGGTAAGTTCGTTTTTGAAAAAATTAACAACCAAATCTATTAGTAAATAATAAAGTTGAGTTGGCTGAAAAATCTCATCTGTTGGAAGAGATTAGTTTATAATAAATCTCAGTTGCCTAAAAAAAACCCTTCTCCTAGGCCTCATGTTAAATTGAAATGTAATGTTTTCAACCTTTTATTTGGAAATATATAATCGTTATGTGTCTAAGATATAATATTATAGTAAAGTTATATAATTAATATCATAACTTTTTGGCAACTGCATATAAGACAAATAATATTACCATATAATTTTCTCTTATTTTAAATTAAAACAACTTTTCTAACATATAAATAATAAAAAAAATATGTTATCTTATTATTTATTTTAAATTTTCCATGTTTTTTTTTAAATGTGTTTTAATTTTTTAATTCTTACTTTTAATGAGAGTGTTTTAAAAATCTTAGTATGTAACGTAGCCAAATTATTAATAATAATTAAAAAAAAAACTCCAACAAAATAACGGAAATTCAAATGTCAAAGAAATTGATGCTTAAAAAATACACGAAATCAAAAGATAAGTTTGTTTTTGAAATAATTAACAACCAAATCAATTACTTAATAATAACTGAAAAAGCCTATCCTTGCAAAGAGTGGGAGACATAGACCTCGGTAAAAAAATAATAATTATGATGGATGAAAACATAAATAATTATAATGGATGAGTATTATGATGGATTAGTGGGCCAGCCAAGAACGCATATTTGTTGGAAGAAGTGGGAGTGTGTCTAAATTATATTTGTTGATATGGAAAAAGCCAAATGAAACAGAATATGTACACATAATGAGGCATATTTTCCCCTTTTATGTTAAAGGATATATAATTACCTATAAATTTCAAATATTCTTCATCTTTGGTCAACCAAAGAGGTACAGAGAATTAGAGATATTTTTTTCCCCTTTTATGTTAAAGGAGGTAGAAGTACATATAAATTTCCAATATTCCCGCTTTTTGGTCCTCTTGCTCTCTTGACTGTTTTTTGGGTATGTTTTATGGGAAGCACTTTTTTGGTATGTTTTATGGGAAGCACTTCAATCTGGGTGTCTATTTTTTGTACTTTTATGGAGAGACTAATGATCCAAATGAGACACTCAGTGTGTAAAATATATTGTCCCCAACTTGTGGAGGAGGACAATGGATTTGGACCTCTAGTCTATTTTTGATGATCATTAGTTGGATGCCATTTTGATGAATACTTTAATTAGTTTAACCTCGTGCAGGTTAATCTCTTTAAACCAGCCTCGTGTCCATGTTGATTTTGATAATTAGTTTATCTTGTTCCATTTACTTGGATTTTGAGAGTCTCCCTTAGGTTCCACTTCTAGAACAATGGATTTGGAAATATGGCCTTTCCAGAAGATGTTTGTGACATGCAATTGATTGAGATCAATGTTTTTTTTATTGTGTTACCTTACTTAGATATTTGATCTGCACTTTTGTTGATTTCCACGAAATGAAATTATGAGTAAACTTGTGAACTTCAATTGAAAAAAAGTTACTTTGCTTGGTGAAAAACTATAATTGGAAACTAAACTTGTGAACTTCAATTGAAAAAAAGTTACTTTGCTTGGTGAAAAACTATAATTGGAAACTGCATATATAATACATGAATATTACCATATTAATGTACATTAAAAAATAATTCTCTAAATATACCTTTTTAATAAAATTTTATGTCAATTTTTTTTTTTTAATTCTTAAATTATTACTTATTACATACATCTCTTTAAAAATTTTACCATCTAACTAAGAATATAATTATCCAAGCAAATTAACTCCAACATAATGGGAATTCAAATGGTATCTTGGAATTCAAATGGTAAATGATTTGATTGTTACCTAATATTTTCACCTTTTTACTTAGAAAACTGCAGTAACACAAGCGGTAAACAATTTTCGAACCTAGCTGAAAAAGCATATCCATTGAAAGAATTGACTCTGGGAGAAGTGCATAAAATAGAAATAATTATGAAATATGAGTTGGCCAGAAAACGCGTATATGTTGGAAGGAGTGGAAACGCGTATCTGTTGGAAGGAGTGGTAGACGTCACTAAAGCATATCCCTTAATTTGAAAAACCCAGAGAAATAACTATGAAATATGAGGTCGCTAGAAACGCATATCTGTTAGTACACGTCAATAAAGCATATCCGTCAATCTGGAAAAGCCAAAGAAAACTGATGAGCCATATTTTTAGTTTGAACAAAAACGAAGCGGAAACACCTATAAATTTCAGATAATCACATTCCCCCCTCCTCTATTGATTCTTTGTTTGTGCTGTCTTTGTGGTAATCACTTCCATCAGGGTGTTTGGTGTTTATGTCTTTTTCTTTAGGCTTCTTTGTACGTAAAATTCAATGTTTTAAATTACATTGTCTTCGTGTAAAATTTGATTTCCCAATTTAATATTTCAAATTAGATTGTGCGTGTAAAATTTCATGTCTCATATTTGTCTGTTGACAGAGATGAGGATAATGGATTTGGATTTCTAGCCAGCTCTAGAAGATCATCTGTCGGGTAAAATTTTATGTCCCGTATTTGTCCATTGAGAGAAGAGGTGGATAATAGATTTGGACCTCTAGCCCGTTCATCATGTCTTGGATGTAATTTTGATGAATTCTCTTTCGTTCAATGAGAACAAGAAATTTGGACCCATGGTTTTTTCAAAAAAAGATACTCTGCTAAATGCAATTGAATCATACCAATGTTTTTTTTTTCATTGATGTATGCATTGGGCTTTTTCTTTCATTGATGTATGCATTCTGTTATTCACTTAGATATCCGCTTTGTCCCTTTTTATATCTTTGAGTTGACTAAGTTTATTTCGTATATGTTCGAATAAGTTTCTTCCCAAACTTGAACTAAATTCATTAAGCCTTGTGTTTCTCTTTCGTTATGATTTGATGAATAAGAACTGCCAATGGGCGAGTTGATATGTTCCAATGCCCTCTTTTTGCTGCTACCCTCACCATTGTTGGTCTATTCTCCAAATTGCTTCCAGGTACTTTGTTTATTTCTTTCTGCTTTGTTTATTTAAATTTAATATAATTTTTTTTAATGTAATTTTCTTACATTAATGTACCTCCCGTTAGTTTCGCCTCTTTAAATCGGCGTCATATCGTTGTTGATTTTGATAATTAGTTTATCCTATTCAATTTAGGTCCATCTCTATGTCTGTTTTCAAATTTGTGTTGGTTGCAACAAGAATAGTTTGTACTTCGATTTTGAGGGTTTCCTTTAGGCTCGGCTTCCAGAACACTGTTTTTCATATCACTTAAATTTTAAGGTTTCATTTAATCTCCGCTTCAAGAAATCTTTTTTTCATATCACTTGCTTTTAATATCATAGTAGTACAATTTACTGTAAAATTCATTCATTGAATTATTGGTACCAATTTCAACCAGTTGACTAGGAGACATGGTGAAATACACGAGCTATTCAATTACTTAGAAACTGCAGTAGCCCAATTTTGGCACTCATCTCATCTTTGGACATAAACTTCCATCTTCATCTATCTAGTCTAGTTTCCACTCAAATCCACACGAAATCGAATTCTTAGCTTCGTCACACACTATAATTGTCCACTCATAGGTTACGCTATAAAATCATTTAAAATAATTTTAGCAAAGTCATTTTTCATGATTCTTGGTCAGGTTAAGGTCCTTGGTTCGTAACTTCATCGCTATCGAAAACCAAAGTAAGATATATATCTTGTTGAGGATTTGGGTGCGCCCAGATTTTTACTTACCTTTGCCATCGGTTGCTGTTGAAGTTTAAGGTCCTTGGTTCGTAACTTCATCGCTATCGAAAACCAAAGTAAGATATATATCTTGTTGAGGATTTGGGTGCGCCCAGATTTTTACTTACCTTTGCCATCGGTTGCTGTTGAAGTTTAAGGCTTTCAAAATGTATTCATTTTATACCGATCCATAATAATTACATTTCCACACCCAACGATCTCAAGCTAAGATGTGGACCCTCGTTGTATGGTCTCTACAATTCATAGTAGTTGGGATTGAAACCGGGTTGTACGGTTAAATGACTAATCACAGCGATCGTATGCAAATAGGGTGATATCACTGGGGCATGAAATAACAAGATTTTGTTAGATATGATATCGCTTGCATTATCTAATCGATTGGTGAGATGTATCCACCAATACCATGGAAAGGCTCTTCAATGCTCTTACCACAAGTGTCTGAACGCGAAATATAAAAATATAAGCTTATGTTTTGGAGGATGTCTGGGTTTAAGAGCATTTTACGAGTTACCAAAAGCACATATTATTATAGTTTTGAATTCAATTAAGTATTAATTTTATCCACCACTTTTATAAAGTTTTTTTATATTTTAGCTAAAATGTAGAATAGATTTTATCAACCGGTAGTTTATTTAAATATATTTTAGGTTGAATGGGAAGAAAATAATATATTAAATTATACTACAATTTAGAATAATATAATTTAGTTAAAACAATTTATGCTAAGATGATATTAAATATGACGAATCTCATTTAGTTGACAACATTAATGGGTTAAGGTCACTTTCTTTGAAGTTAGATTTAATTTATGATATACCTCTTTATATGGTGAGGTGAGGTCAATTCAAATCAAAATTTATTATGACATATATATAACATGTTTTATCAAATTTCAATTGTTTTTTAGTAATGTTACTTAAAGAATATCTCACAACAAATATTATTATAAACTATATATTATAGATATTTTTATAGTGGGCTTTTTTATTTTTTTTTTATTTTAGCAATTAAGGTGTGTATATATATATATATATTAATTAAGCCCCAAGGGTTAGCTCAGTTGGTCAAAATCAGTACCTCATCACAAGGAGGTCACAGGGTGCAATCTACCCGAAGCCCTCGGGGTAACGCCTTGCTAGTGGTCCATGAGGCTAGATTCCCTTCGGGGTCGATTAGCCTAGATTTTTTCGTGGACATAGTGCCACCCATTCACCAGAGTGACAAAGAGAGACAAAGAGAGGGAAAGAGGGAAGGGGGAGGGAAGAAAAGGCAAGGAAAGAGGGAAGGGAGAAGGATGAAAAAGGAAGGAAAGAGGTAGATAGATAGAGGAAGGTGGAGGGAAAGAGGGCAAGGTGTAGTGAGGGAGAGGGGGAGAGAGTAGTGGGGGATGAAGTAGAGAGAGAGAGAGCAGGCGGATGAGGAGGAGGAGGAGGAAAGGGAGGGGAGAGGAGTTGGTGTGTGAGAGAGAGATAGAGAGAGGTACAAATAGAGAGTGGAAGTGGGTAGATTTGCAAGAGGAGGGAGAGACTAAGACAGAGAAAGAGAGAGAGAGACAGGTAGAGATGGGGGGTAGAGAGACAAAGAGAGGGAGGGTGAGAGATAGATGGAGGGAGAGAGAAAATGTGATAGGGAGTAATGAAGTGGGGCAAGAGAGTTAAAGAGAGAGAGATAGGGAGAGAGGAAGGAGAGGTAGAGAGAGAAACATGGAGGAATGGGGGGATGAGAGAGGGAGGGGTTAAGGGAAGAGAGATTAATAGAGTTGGGGTAGGGAGGGAAAGAGGGACAAGGGAGGAGGGTCAATCAAGAAAGGGGAGGATAAGGGTGAGATGGGAATGTGGGGAGTGAGAGAGAGAGATATAGAAAGAGGTGGGGGCAAAGGGAGATGAAGGGAGGGGGTGGAGAAAGTGGCGGGGGGGGGAGGACGGAGAAAGGGAGAGAGAGAAAGGGGGAGAGGGAGAGAGAATTGAGAGAAATAAGGATAGAGGGGAAAAAAAACATAATGTGGGAGAAAGAGAGATATGAATACATCGAATTTGAGACAGTGAGAGAAATTGAGGAGGGAGAATATAGAGAGAGGGAGGGAGGGAGAGGTGGAGAGAGAGGTAGGAAAAGTGAGAGAGAGAAAGGGAGAGAGAGAGAAAGGGTTGGAAATGCAAAGAGAGGGAGGTGGAATGGGTGGATAGGTAGAGTGGAGAGGGATGGAAAGAGAGAGAGAGAGAGTGGGGGAGAGAGAGCGAAGGGGGAAGGGCGAGAAAGGGGTTCGAAGACTGAGGGAAGAGGATGGAGGAGAGGGATAGGGGGAATGAGAGAGAGAGGGGGAAAGGTAGGGGGAATGGGGAGAGTGAGTGGGAGAGATAGCGAGAAGGGGGGGAGATGAGGAGAGAGAGAGAGAGGGTCAAAAGGGTAGAGGGGAGGGGGAGAGAGATAAGGAGAGGGAGGGATGGGGACAGGTTGCAAGGGAGATGTGTAGATAGTTGGATGAGGGGAGGTAGCAAGGGAGATGTAGAGATATAGTTAGAGGGAGGGGCCAACAGAGGTGGAGTGGGGAAGAGATAGAGAGGGATAGAGGGAGGGAGTGATCGAGGGAGTTAGTGGGAGGGAGACTGCAAAAGGGAAGAGTTGGAGAGGGGAAGGTTGAAAACACTTCACTAAATTATTTTAATAAACACTCGAAAAAAAGTTACAAAATGATTTTTTAAATGTTATAAAATCCGTAGAGCTTAGGGCTTAGGGTTTAGGTTTTAAAATGTTATAAAATCCTTAGGGTTTCGCCGTTTAGGGTTTATGGTTTATAATATTTTAGTAAATACTTTTAATAAACACTAGGGTTTAGATTTTAGGGATGATTTAGTAAATACTTTTAAAAAAAGTTTAGAAAAACTTCTAAAACGCTTATTAAAATGTTATATAACTCTTAGGGTTTAGGTTTTATGTTTATGGTTTATAAAAATTTAGTAAATGATTTTATGACTAGGGTTTAGGGTTTAGTATTAGTTTTTGGGGTGTAGGGTGTAGGGTTTAGGGTTTATAACACTTTAGTAAATGCTATTAATAAGCACTTCAATAAAAGTTACATAACACTTTTTAAAATGTTATAGAATGATTCAGTTTTAGGTTTAGGGTTTGTGATTTATTGGTTAAGGCTTAAAGTTTAGGGTTAATAACACTTTAGAAAATTCTTCAAATAAGCACTTAAATAAAAATTACAAAACACTTTTATAAATGTTATAAAATTGTTTATGGTATACGGTTTAGGGTTTGGGATTTTACAACTTTAGTTAATGTTTTTAAAAGAAACTTAAAAAAAGTTAAAAAATACTTAAAATGTTATAGAATACTTAAATTTTAGTGTTTATGCATTAAAATGTTAAAAAATACTTAGGGTTTAGGGTTTAGGGTTTGAGATAGTGAGAGAAATTGAGGAGGGAGAATATAGAGAGAGAGGGAGGGAGGGAGAGGAGGAGAGAGAGGCGGGAAAAGTGAGAGAGAGAAAGGGTTGGAAATGCAAAGAGAGTGAGGTGGAATGGGTGGATCGGTAGAGTGGAGAGGGAGGGAAAGAGAGAGAGAGAGAGAGAGAGAGTGGGGGAGAGAGAGCGAAGGGCGAAGGGAGAGAAAGGGGTGCGAAGAGTGAGGGAAGAGGATGGAGGAGAGGGATAGGGGGAATGAGTGAGAGGTGGGGCAAGGTAGGGTGGAATGGGGAGAGTGAGTGGGAGAGATAGAGAGAGATTGTGCATGTAAAATTTAATGTCCCATATTTGTCTGTTGACAAAGAGGAGGATAATGTATTTGGACTTCTAGCCAGCTCTAGAAGATCATCTGTCGCGTAAAATTTCATGTCCCATATTTGTCCATTAAGAGAAGAGGTGGATAATGTATTTGGAGCTCTAGCCCATTCATCATGTCTTAGATGAAATTTTGATGAATTCTCTTTCGTTTGATGAGAACAAGAGATTAGGACACATCGTCTTTTCGAAAAAAGATCATCTGCTAAATGCAATTGAATGATACCAATGTTTTTTCTTTCATTGATGTATGCATTGAGCTTTTTCTTTCATTGATGTATGCATTCGGTTATTCACTTAGATATCCACTCTGTCCCTTTTTATATCTTTGAGTTGACTAAGTTCATTTCGTATATGTTCGAGTAAGTTTATTCCCAAACTTGAACTATATTCATTAAGCCTTGTGTTTCTCTTTTGTTATGATTTGATGAACAGGAACTGCCAATGGGCGAGTT
>APFE031580457.1:0-10589 GCA_000404065.3 Pinus taeda | reverse complement strand
AGGGGCAAAATATCGGGGAGGACAAAAGTTTTTTGTTTATGGAGAATTTGAAAAGACTTAAGAAAGCCACCATTTCCTGGGCAAAGGAGAAAAAAATGAAACAATCCGAGGAGATGTCCAGAATAAGGGAGGAGCTGAAGCATATGGAAAGTATGGAGACAGATGGGTATTCCTCACAAGCCTCAAAGGACAGAATCCTTCTTTTGGAGAAACAACAAAATAAAATTCTGTTGGAAAAGGAAGAAGAATGGAGGATTAAAAGTAGGGCAATCTGGCTAAAAGCGGGGGATGAAAACACAAGATTTTTCCATAATTTTGCGAAAGGTAGGAAGTCAGCAAACACTATTTGGAGACTAAAAGATGAAGAAGGGAGAGAAGTTAGCTCTTTTCCCGAGCTCTCTGGGCTGGGTAAAAGACATTTTCAAAACATTTTTACTGATCAGAGAGAGGCAACTATTGCTGAAGTCTTCAGAACTGTGCATAGTTTTCCTAGATTTATCGAGGAAGATGAAGCAGATGATCTTTCAGTTTCGGTCACCAAGGAGGAGGTTGAAGCAGCCATGAAACTTATGGGTAAGGATAAAAGCCCTGGCCCTGATGGCTGGACTATAGAACTATTTCTCCACTTTTTTGAACAAATTGGAGCAGAGATAACAGAAGTTGTTGAAGAGTCAAGGCAGAAAGGGGTAATTTATAGACCCTTTAACTCAACTTTTATTGCTCTTATCCCAAAGAAGGATGATCCGGAAAGTTTTGAAGACTTTCGACCTATTTCTTTGTGTAATTGCATTTACAAGATTATTTCAAAGGTCACTGCCCTCAGAATTGCACCTATCTTATCCAGAAATATTTCAATGGAACAATTTGGTTTTCTGAACGGAAGACAGATACATGAAGCCATTGGCGTTGCTCAGAAGGTTACCCACAGTATAAAAGTGAAGAAAAAGAAGGGTGATGTCTTAAAAATTGACCTTTCCAAAGCTTATGATCGGATAAGCTGGCTCTATCTTAGGATGTTGTTAACCCACATTGGATTCAACTATCTTTTTGTCAGCTGGATCATGGGATGCATCACAAATGTCAGCTTTGCTGTTTTGGTCAATGGTGCTACCTCTTCCTTTTTTTACAGCCAGCGAGGTCTCAGACAAGGGTGCCCTTTATCTCCTCTTTTGTTCCTCCTTGTGGCGGAAGGATTAAGTAGATTTATTCACAAAGCCAGAAGTGAGGAAAAGGTTAAAGGTATTGAGGTGGCAATTAATTTATACATTACACACCTTCTCTTTGTTGATGATATCCTGATTTTTACAAATGGTAGCCAAAATGAATTAAAGGAGTTTAAATGTATTTTTGATCTCTTTCTAAAAGCCACTGGTATGCAAATAAACACTGGAAAATCACAAGTCTGTTTTGCAGATTTTGAAAGAAGAGAAAGAGATAGAATGACAATTTTTTTTCCTTTTCCTTCACAATCTTTGGAGGATCCTCTCAAATACTTGGGGTTCTGGCTAAAGCCTGCTGTGTACAGGAAAGTGGATTGGAACTGGTTAATTGCAAAGATTGAAACCAGAGTTTCTCATTGGAGCTTCAGATGGCTGTCCAGAGCTGGCAGGTTGACCCTTATCAAATCTGTCTTGTCAGCCATCCCGGTTTACTGGGCTGCTCTGACTTGGATCCCAAAAGGTGTGATGGAGAAAATTCGTAGAATCTGTTGTAGAATCCTATGGTCGGGTTCAAAGGAATCTTCGGGCTTGCCTTGGGTAGCTTGGGATAAAGTGGCTAGACCAAAAGATTGGGGTGGTTGGGGAATAAAAAGATCTCCTGATTTCAACATCTCCTTAGCTGCCAAATCTGGATGGCGTCTTATTTCAATGGAAAACCTGTGGACTAGAGTGGTCAAAAGAAAGTACATTGACCCTATTCCCATAGATGAATGGATTCGGAGTCAAAATAAGAAAGGAAAAAATTCTTCAGCAATCTGGAAGGCTACGGCGGAGGCTTTCTCAGTTATTGAACAAGGCCTGGCCTGGAAAGTGGGAGATGGTAAGCAGATCAGGATTGGCAGAGATCCATGGGTCGGTTGCAATGATGCCTTTGCTTTGACTCCTGGCCTCCTTAGACACCTCGACACCAAAGGTATTATGACATTAAACCAGGTGGAAAAAGTCGGACAGTCTTCTATCTGGGGTCAGGCTTGGAAGACCGAGGCAGATTTAGGGTTAAATGCAAGATGGAAAAACGAATGGGAGGGTTTCATCAAAGAACTACAAAGATCCAATGTCAGGATTAAAGATGAACCAGACGTTTTGATGTGGGCACAAAGTAAATCCGGGGAGTATTCACCAAAAGATGGATACACTTTCCTTATGGGTAAGAAAGGCTGGGGTCGCCCGGATTGGTGGGCCAAAGATATTTGGAAACTCAAATGTCCTGCCAAGGCGAGGCTCTTTTTTTGGTGCATTATGAAAAAGAAGGTTCCTACATGGGATACACTACAAGCTAGATTCTTAATTGGCCCTGGACGTTGCCCACTATGCAAATTAGAGGAAGAAACTATCAACCATCTTTTCATTTCCTGTATTGTCACAAGGAAGATATGGGAGGAGGTCATGCTTCTTCTTAAGACCATCGCTCAGTGGGGTCCCGATACACTGGAGGTAACTTGGACGAAATGGTGGCATTCTTATCCGGAGGGGAATATGAGGAATTTTCCCCTTATTTTCGTTTGGGGTGTCTGGCTATCTAGAAATAAGAGCCTCTTCCAAGACAAGGACATCCCTCCTTCAGTCACAGCCATTAATATCACTGCCATTTACAATGCATTGCCTCCCCCAGAGGATAAAGTCCCAAAAAAAAATCAAAATTCTATCATGATACAGGAGGGTATCCCTGTAGGGTACTTCGATGGTGCTTCACAAAACAACAAGGCTGGAGCTGGCATTTGTATTTTCATCAACCCGGAACATTCATTAAAAGCTTCTGTTGGGTTGGGATTCGGCACAAATAACTTTGCAGAGCTCTCGGCCTTGCGCTTTCTTCTATGTTGGCTACATCATAGAAATATAAACTCTATTCAGATATTCTGGGACTCACTAAACGTTATTAACTGGATCAACGGGAAAGCTTCTTGTCAAAATCAGATTTTGAAGACTATTGTTGATGAAATAATATCACTAAAGACTTTTTTTAACAGGTTTTCACTATGCCATATTTACAGGGACAGGAATGAGGAGGCAGACCAGCTATCTAAGGCAGGTCTACAACAGGCTTTGGGCTGCTGGACTGTAGAAGAAAACATACAGGGGCAGATTTATAGATCAGACCTGCCTCCATACATGCAGCCTCTTTGATTTCCAGTTTTCATTACCATTTTTGACAGTTGTATCGCGGCATTATAAATTATGTTTATAATTTCTCTGTATATATTTTATTTCTAGTTTCTATACTGTCCCCAGAAACTATCAGACTTTTATATGTTTTTATCAGTAAATAACTTTATATATTTCGGCAAACTTTTTTGTTTTTGAGGGGTTGTTTTCCTTCAACGAAGGAGACCCCAGTAAATGCTACTCTCTTTCACTGCCCTGCGTGGCGTTTAATTTCCTCCGTCAGGGAGGCGGAATCATCTGGGTTCATCTAGCAGCAGAAAAGCTCCAGTTTATGTTGAGCTGTTACTTCTTACCTGTGCCTACTGTTTTGGCTGTAATTTTTGGGAAAATTTTCCTTTTTTATCTCAATATAAAGGTTGTGGACTTTTTTCAACGGAAAAAAAAACATCCCATGGTCTACCCGAATGGAAAAGGTTGTAATCCAGGCTCAACAAATCGATCTTTCTGGTTGTCATTAGATTTTTCTCGTTTGATTTGAGAGTTCAAGGGTCAGGTATGATATGCAAAATTAATCACTGAAAGACATCTCGCATCCTTCATATAACTGTGTGAAATTTTTCCATTAGGTTTCTTCCATTTGATTTGAGAGTTCAAGAGTCGGATATGTATGCAAAATGCACTTCTCCTTCGTAATAATCCAACCAGAGCACCCACAAGGAGATGATTCTAACTCGCCACCTCGAAGAGTTCAGTGGCATTTTCAGCTAATACCTAAAGCATTTCTAGAGAAAAATGAATGACAAATTTATTCCTTTCAATTTATGAAACAAAAATCACCCCTATTGTTGTGAAGATTTTCGAGATTTTCCAAACATTCAATAAACATCCAGGATGGACTCCGCACAAGGCATTATTCATATGACAGGGTCCCCATACATTCAAGAAAGATTTTAAGTGGCTCTCTTGGACTCACCAAGTTTCGACCTTGCGAACTACCATTGGATAATAAAGAAAATCATATTGAACTGCATTACAAAGGCCTCCCTGAAATGGCTCTGGTTGGGAGTAGGAATAGAGTCTAGGAGGTTAAGTGACCATGGAAGGAGATTACTATGAAGAAAGCCATAATTATGGAACAAGAATTGGGGATGATGTAGAGTGGGAGGTGAAAATGACCATCAGGGGTTTCAACGTGCTATAGGACAAGAATGGTCTATGGAGATGTTCCTAAGAGGAATTCACCACTATTATTGACAAGATTCTTGAGAGATTTCCAAATATTCCATAAACAGTTGGACCAGATTTGAGAAAAACATTCTTGACTTGAAAGTTGAGAGACTCTCCACACATTCCAGAAAGAATCATGACATAAAAACTTTGGGTCGATTTTCACAATAAAAAGTATGAAACTAGATGTTTTAGCTTACAAACACTAAAAAGTATGTAAATTGGTGTTGACTTTGTTTGGAATGCCAGAGGCTTTATTTAATGACCAAAAGTCTACCCAAAATTCATAGGGTTTCGACCTCATGACCTACCACTAGCAGATAAAGAAAATCCTATTGGGATGGATTGTATATGACTTTGTGAAATAACCTAGGCTAGAGGAGCAGGAATCGACTTAATTGGAAGGTCGGTGACCGATCAAGGGAGCTTGCTATAAAAAAGGCCATAATGATGGAACGATAATTGGGGACAACACGGAAAAGGAAAGGGAATCGGACCATTGAAGATTTCAACGTGTTATGGATTGATAATGGTCTTTGGAGAGGTCCATGATAGGAATTTGCCACTATTATTGACAAGATCATCAAGACACTTTTCATATATTTAATAAATGGCTAGGCCAAGCTAGAGATAAAAAATCTTATTGACATGAGAGACTCGCCAGATATTCAGGAAAGACTTGAGCCAAAAAAATTCCATTTTAGTTTCAAAATAGAGATATTAAACTTGATTTTAAAGCAAATGAGCGCTTAAACGTACTAAACTCATTTTTTGCATGTTGTCACCTACGAAGGATTATTTTATTTGACATGTTAGAGAATTTCTTTTATGTCAAAAAAGCTACCCTAAACTCATTGGGATTTGACCTAGTTACTTATCACTAACAAATAAAGAAAATATATTGGAATGGATTGCAGAGTGCTTTATGAAACAAACTAGCCAAGGGGAGAAGGGATATATTCTGGAAGGTTGAGTGTCCAGTAAAGGGAGGTTGCTATCAAAGAGGGATCAAATTATGAACAAGAATTGGGGATGATGTAGAGACGAAACGGGAAAGCGACTATAGAGGGTTTCACGGTGCTATCGAGCAAGAAGTATTTTTCGAAAGGTTCGTGGGGGGAATTGAAAGGGAATGGGAACATGAATTTAAAGTGAGAGAAAATGAGAAAAGGTTCAATTTATGAGAAGTCGAAAAGGATAATTGAATCGGAAAGAAAATTTAAAGGGAGGGAGACAAAAGGAGAAAAGCTTCTTTTGATAGGAATAATGAAAGAGAAAGGGGCGATCCTTCTTCACAAGGTGGGGAACAACGGGACCTTTCCATCTTGAATAGAATTTCACTTGGTGATCTTACTTTTGACTCCAAACCTATCACTTCCAACTTGACAATATTACTTGAGAAAATATTAATGGCACAAAGACTATTGTGCTATTGTTTGCAATGACATTCTTAAGGTAAGCTTCTTCCTCTCACTTATATGGTGTTCTGTTTAATTAGACAATTGACTTTTTCTTTAATGTGGTTCTCCGAGGAGTTATCTTTTTGTTTGCTTGTCCTTTTTTCCTAAGTTTGTTTGTTTGGTGTTTATCTTTTCTAACGCAATCTCCCAAGGCTATTACATAACCGTAAAATCATATTAGTGTTATTTATTTCATTAATTTATTCCAAATCTTAGCATCTCAAATTGTCATTTTAGAGAGGTTTAGACTACAATTATATGTCAATTTACTAAAAAACCAACCTTATGTATTGAAATTATAAAGTTGCACATTACATGCTCCTGTAGAGAAAATCAAACCAAAATAGAACGTTTGAAAATATTGTCTTTTGAGATATTTCTTGCAAGCGTGTTTGGAAAAAATGATTTCTTCTTATAAAAATACGTTTATATGTAGTTTAGTAACAAACCTTTTCATTTCTAGTTCTCCATATTTATTGAACTCGGGAGGTGAAAAATGTTGACCTATTAGGAGGTGAAGGCTAGGGAAAAGGCATGGCATGATTTCCATATCAAGCAAAAGAAATCCCATGTTGATGATCTTGTGTTGATGTATGACAACGAATTTATGAAACACCCTACGAAATTTCATATGCATTAGCTTGGATTGTATCTTATGCAGTATGTCACAAATGCAATGACAGTACAATCAGAGAAACTGAATGAGGATCCCATCAATGAACTTGTCAAAGGGAACCGACTAAAATTGTCTAGACACAATTACCCCACTTTCCAAAGTTGATGTGTTTGTAGGGGTAAAAAATATTTGTTTTTGTAACCTTATTGGCATTCACAGGTCAACATTGTGAAGTAGAGAGCCCAAAGAATGTTGTGTTGGCAGGAACAATGTGACTAACTTGGAAAAGTAGATATATCTTGTTGCAGTGAAGGGCTAACACATTGTGCACCAAGAACATTGCACAACCACGTGTATAAGCATTCAAGGAAAGTGTGTAGTACCAGTGATAACATGAAAAGTGGACTACATCTAGTGGTCAATGATGCCAATAGAAACCAAGAAATTGTAGAAAAAGGAACCAGTAAAAGCATGTGCCACCCATGTGGATGGGCATTGTGGAAATATATTAAAAGGGACATTAAATCTATTAAATAAAAATGTGTCCTAGATCAGCGGAAATGTTAGGAAGGTTGCTTGGCATGAATTCTACCATGGCTAGAATCACAAACTATGTTCATGACTAGTGAAGTTATTATAAGATATAACCAAGATTACTAAAAGTTATTGTTCTTGAAAATGTGCACAAGGCATGTAAGTCACTAAGACTTCATCCAGTTCTTTTCTCATTGTCTCATATTTGTAAGAGTAAAGTCGAGGCGTGAAGCACAAAACTAATCAAAATGTAGTTGCAGATGAATTTTGTATTTGTTAGATACATATGCCATGGCCTCATCATTAGTTCCCAATAAATCAAGGACAAAAGTCGCTAGTGGTGTGCGGCCTCCACAACTTGTTGCAAAATAAAAAACTCAGTTGTTGAAAGAGCCAAAGTATAAATTGTTAACACCTTCAATTCTGAAAGGTGTTATCAAATAAGGTGGCATGCTCAACATGATCGACAAGCTGAAATTTAATGAACACTTTGTCACATACCCCAACAATTTTCCCCAATTTGCTCAGGTAAAGTACATGACTATCATAGTCCAACCAAGACTTCCACGGGTTTGTGAACCTCAACAATGGACTAAGGGGGTTGATAAATCAAGTATTTTAAATTTGTTAGATATCCCCCATTTTGGTCGAGTAATGAAGTAAATATTTGTGTTAAATTACTCCCGGTTGCGTACAAAATAGAGATGTGGCTCTGTGAGCCTATAGAAATTGATTCATAACTCATATCTAGGATTTATGGGTTATCCATTTCATAAGAATAATTAAAATGATGTTGGTAAGGAGGTGATAGAAAAATACAGTGCAGTTTGTGGATGGAGGGGGATATTAATATCCTCTATAAGTGATGAGCAGGTGAATTTTTCCACGCTATTAATTTCTTGTAAGTTTCTTAGGAAGTGCCAAAAGGAGCATTGACCTGTAGGAGAAGTGGCTATAGCAACGAAATGTGGCACACGTGTCACCCTACTGAGTGCTTGTGCAAAATTTGGTGCTCCAAACGGTTCTCTGTTCTGGACAGATGTGGGTGACATCATCAACATTTTCTGACAACTATCCAGGGCCTCAGCTTGAAACGTGACTAATTGCCTGACACAGAGATCAATGCACAACTTTTGTGTCTTCAACATCCGTTCCCCGTTTCCCACAATTTCTAAAAATGTATCGTGCTTATTGTACATAGTCACTGATCTCTCGGGTTCTCCTCTTACCATAAAAGGCTTCGTGACCTGATTTGACTCAAACGTATTAGAAGCCTTCTACCAGCTTATCTGATTGAAAATGTAAGAGGTGAGGGCCCTCAAATGAATGTCCCCCACATATGGAACTGGATTAAATTCTCTATCAACATGTAGGAGATACTCATGCATGTAAAGCTCACACATCAAATGCTGAGTTGGCACATCATGGGCTCTCAATATCTGGATGAATTGTACACCATCCTCAATCTCATGACTAATTTCTTTCTTGATGGTTTCCAAACAGAAGAAAAGAAAACATTCATGCAAAAATAAAGAGTAACTGGAAGCAGGAGGGCGACGTGCCATCACCTCCTGTGCTAAATTGAGAATTCGTTCTTTGTCGGATTTCAATTATGCCACTTGCCTTTCCAGCCGCTCCACCTTGAGTTGCTACTTTGCATACCTCAATCGCATTATATCTATGTGCTCCACATATTGGAATATAGTCGTGGATGCTCGTTCTTGGGCTCTCTTCACTTCGTTATGATATCGCGCCACGGTGGATTTCCAAGTTTGTACTTCAGCCGTCAAAGAAAACTCACTGCATTCGAACAAATACTCGATAAGTTCTGTCTGACTGGCAATAGAGGTTGTTTCCACTTCATCTACCTGTGTCTTTGCTTCGGCCATCGTGGCTTTGGGCTTCTTAGCACGCCACTTATATTTCTTCACTTGTTTCTTCAACCGGTGCACCTGCCTTCTCAGCCTCTTCACCTCTGTTTTGAGTTGTATTGTTTCTTTGAATTGCAGCTAATATTTTTGCTTAACAGGAAGCCTCCATTGCTCACACAACTCTATCCATTCTTGTTTGACCACCACCTCATCTGGTACTGTAACCGGTTCGACCGGTGGTGGATTACTCGAGGGAGTATCCACACGGTTAATCGACGGGGCTGCTTTGATTTGTCTCTCTTCCTTGGCAGCAACCGCTTACTTACTGACTCCTGCCTCGACCCGCTGTGAAGCTATCTCGATAGGTGGTGGACTCACTTGATGGGTGTCCATCGGTGTTTTAGCCAAAATTTCCCCTCCATGTTCCCTTGTTTCAGAAACACCTGCCTCTTCCTCTCTTTTGGGTTCTTGGGAAAGGTCTCTCTGGAAGTTTGCGGCCAACAAACTTGTGGCAGCTGGTCCCTTATTCGACCCATCAAACTTCAAAATCGGCGGAACGAAAACATCCTCCCCTGTGTGTCGGGAAGAGCGAGACACCCTCGCCCCTTTTGGAATGGATAAGTAAGAGGAAAATTGAAATAATTTTCCTACATGATCTATCTCGTCCCCGGCTGTGACCTCGAGCTCTTTCCCTCTGTCTGCAACATCTTTGCTCTGGGTTAAAACCCCTGTCTGTGCAGTCCCCCGTTCCGAGGTTGACGTTGGTTCTTGTTGAGCAGCATCAGTCTCAGCATCTAATTCCTCTGCATACCAGGGCTAGACAGGTTGATGGTGGTTCTTGTGTAACACCACCTTCCGTATCCAGCAATTCTTGATCAGACGATGCTGGCATTGTTTCTTCCAGGACGACATTGATAAAAATGGATTCTTGCATCATTATGTCAATTCCGTCCATTATATATTCTAGGTGAGTGTAATAAAAGTTAAATCTATCTTTTAAAATTATTCTTAGTAAATTGGAGAATGCTCCCAACCAATCAAGTTACTAACTCTAGAGTTGTTTCACAATATTATTGTTTAGGTTTATTAATTACCTATCCAAGGGAACAACTAGATTTAAAATAAGCCCAAAACACACTCCCATTCATAATGACCAAACTTATTATAGCTTGGGAAAGCGAATTTTAAAGGGAATTACACGCAGATGCACTGAAAAATGTTCATGTTTTCGAACTTATCTTTCTTCATTCATTATCGTATCCATTTATAAAATGTTAAAGAGATTGATTTCATCTTCATTCATTAATTTCCTCCTTAAATACTACTTTCATGGATTTCCATACGGTTAACACATTTGACATGTGATGGGGAGAAGAGAAGCACATATGCCATGCATAATAATATATAATAATTGTCATCGGTAACATAACGAGATTGAGATTTATCATTGAATATATGATAAATGATCATCCACTTCGATGGAATAATTTAAATCATTACAAATAACATCTTAATTATCAACTATTCAACAATTTTGATAAGGATGAAGTTCAAA